>QXTE01000142.1:3698425-3959493 GCA_003942145.1 Platysternon megacephalum
TTTCTGCAGCAGGACCAAGGACTTAAGAGAGCATTTTCAAAGAGTACATGATGCCTTGCTCTGTTTGTGTGGGCTCTGGGTGTGTTCTCTTGGCTCTCCCTAACTTCACCCTTTGTGGTACAACTTCAGTTGCAGGCCAGTGATTCCAGAATGAATAGCTGTGCTGCTCATCCCAAGTGGGAGAAAGAAGGGATTTTTTTAGCACTTATGCAGCCAGAATTTTTAAGGCCCTGTTGGAAGATGTTGATGATAAACAATCTGATCTTATCTTGCACACAAGTATGATCGCTGAGCAAAGGTGAAGTTCTTGCATGTTTTTTAAGCCTAATTGAAGAGATCAAAGAATTTCTGAAGTCCACAAATCAGAACTTCGAGCAACTAGAAGACTCCAGCTGGTTAATGGACTTGGCTTTTCTTGCCAACATCACTGACAAATTGAACATTTTAAATCTTGAGCTCCAGGGAAAAGACAAACACGTGGCTCAAAAGGTTCTGTAAAATCATTCAAAGCAAAACTGATCTTGTGGATGTCACATATGAAGACGAAGTCTCTCGTACATTTCCCAAGTATGAAGAAAATGGTATGTGACAGTGATTTTAACCCATCACTATTTGTTATGCACATTCAAACACTTCTGGAACAATTTGAAAAGAGATTTCAACAGTTCACCATCATTGAGCTGTAGTTGCCTTTCTTGTGAATCCTTTTACTTGCCAAATAGAGGTAACAGAAATGGCTACATCAATTGCGAGTCTGATTCAAATAAGAACAGAAGACGGGGAACTGGATATTTTGGACCTTCAAAATGATATTGTTCTAAAATCCTGCACAACAGATGAAAACTTTTGGAATCTGCTTGACCAAAAAAAGTTTCCTGCCTTTAAAAAATGTAGCATACAAAATAAAATCTTATTTCGGTTCCACTTATCTATGCGAAGTTCTGTTTTCAACAATGAACATCATAAAATCAAAATACAGATCTCGGCTTACAGATGCCCATCTTGACACTTGCTTACGAACGGGAATATCATCCTACTCTCCCAATTACGAAAAATTGGCTGAAGAAATGCAGTGCCAAAAATCACACTGACTTTATTAGAAAAACCACGTGAATTAATGATACCTATTTTCCATTAAGTGCTGATGAGCGCGTATGATTAACTTGTGTTTAACTTTTTTTCAGATTTGTTTTTGTTTATTGAAATCCAGATACAAGTAACAATACAAAGAATATTTTTAATTAACCATAACTGGCTGGCTATGTTAAAGTAAGAATAATAAATATATTTGGACCAGCAGTTCAACAATGTTTGACTTTTTTGAAATAAATAAGATGAAAACTGTTTATGATATTTATTTTGTAAAAACTCCTTAATTTTTCTTACAGGTAGATAAAAAAGAGCAAGTTCACATGGTAAGGTGAAAGAGTAATTGCCGAATAATTTAATTCATACTTTTTACATGTAAAATTACCTTTTTTATCTTATGGATTCATATATTATGCAATATTAAATATGATGTTTTTTGTATTATTTAATGTACAAATACAAAATAAGCCTTGAAAAATTGTTGGCGCCCGCCCCACACTTCTGAAAACATGAATGTGCTACTGGCTACAAAAAGGTTGGGGACCACTGAACTACAGTATATATTTTTTAAAACTGCTGGGAAATTGAACATGAATAATTCCAAAATATTTATATGCTTTTCTTCATGGAATATTTATTCCTTCTAATTGTTTTCTGGTGGTTTACAAAGTAAATTGTAGAACTTAATGTTCTGAGTTTTAAGGGGAATTACATAAGCAAAATAGTAGTTTCTAGAATGGTTTGGTTGTAATACTTCATACAAGTTGTTGCACAGGTATATTGATTAATTAGTCTGCATATCATGATTTATTTATTCTGAACATCTGACGCATGCTCCATAAAACATGGTTTTAATATGTCTGTGCCTTGTCCCATGTATGCCACTTATACTATATATATTATTTGTTTCAGAATGTTACGTTGACTAATCAAATTACACTTCTGTATTAATCTGATTTTCAAATTTTTATGGATAATGTATCAGCATTTGTTTTCTTAGCACTGATCTTTCTAAAACACTATGATGACTATTTCTATGTATGCTTACTGCCCAATAGAGTGAAATATTTTTAGCACTACTAATCTTTTTATAAGATATTTTTTATCTGTCCTCTTCCTGAGATTATTATTTTTTTGTTGATAGATCCTTGAGAGCATTAAGAAAGCTTGGGCAGATGAGCATCCCTTGCAATATGATGATTGGCATGCAATGGATGAATTCTTTGTGTTGCTATTTTTACTTTTAAATAGGTTTTTGAGGCCTTTGGTGGTGAGTAAAATATTTATAAAATAGTTCAAAAGGCTAATTAGGCTGCACTATTATCATTATTTATTTTGGACCCTGTCTCTAGATGAAGGGCCTTTGGTTGAGCCTTAATCCGTGTTGGGATCTACTAGTGTGTACCCCAGTTGGTTTGAGTGTGGCTCTGTGCAGGCATAAATCTCCATGCTGATGGACCCCAGTGCCAGATTGAAGCCTTGATTTGTAAATGTTGTTTCATAATAGACTACAAGTCTAATATACTGTATTTGTGCTATTAAATACACTAGGTATATTAAGTGTAGTGTATTAGACATAAACAAGCATGATTAAATAGGTATACAATGATTCTTATAATTTTTTAAAAACTTAATTAAATCTGATGGCCTCCATGCTGATTAATCTTTAATTGTTTGATATTTTAGCTCTGGAAACATAGTTTCTTGTTATATTGTCACCTACAGTTTGTATTAGAATATTGCACTGTTGTGTTCTTTGGCCTGCATATGTATGATATAACGTAAGAACTGCTCTACTGGGTCAGACCAGTGGTCCATCTATTCCAATATCCTGTCTCCAACAGTGGCATATACCAGAGCTTCTGGGGGAGTGTATAGAACAAGGCAGTTGAAGTGATCCACCCTGTCTTCCCTCACAGCTTCTGGCAGTCAGAGGTTTAGGGTTCCCCTGAATATGGGGTTGTGTCCCTGACCATCTTGGCCAATGGTGACTGATAGACCTATACTCCATGTATGCAGTATTGTTATAGCTGTGTCTGTCCCAGGATATTAGAAAGACAAGGTGGGTAAGGTGATACATTTTATTGGACCAACTTCTGTTGGTGAGGGAGACAAGCTTTTGAGCTTACTCAAAGCTCTTTTTCTCTATCACTCCAGGAAATTATCTAGCTCTTTTTTGAACCCAGTTATACTTTTGGCCATCACATCATCCCCTGGCAATGAGTTCCACAGGCTAATTATGTGTTATGTGGAAAAAGTACTTCCTCTTGATTGTATTGAACCTGCGGCCTATTAATTTCGTCAGGTGTTCCATGGTTTTATACTGTGGGAAAGGGTGACTAACACTTCTCTATTCACGTTTCCCCACCATTCATGAATAGACTCTCTTATGTAGGCCCCTTAGTCGTCCCTTTTCTGACCTGAACAGTCCTAATCTTTTTAGTCTCGCCTCATATGGAAGCCATTCCGTACCCTAGATCATCTTTGATCAATGAGTGCAAGTTCACATTCACACCTTGATTTTTGTGTGTGGCACTATTCCATGGCATATAGCGATGCTTACTTTTCTGTTCTTTTGCTTTTTAAAAACTGATTTGTATAAGTTTTGAAGTTTCCCTGGTATTTTTATGTTGAAGAGAACAAGTTCCTAAATATTAAGCAGTGTTCACAAGATGGTAGGCAGCAGTAATGGGATATGCTGAAGTGGGATATGTCTGATAATGCAGCAGTGGAAGGGTTGTGAGGAACTATAAGGTAAAAAATACATTATGTAAATTGAAGAATGTTGGTGTGAGACACAAATAGAAACTAGAACCTCTTTAAGGCTCTAACGCAGTGGTTCTTAACCGGGGGTGCATGCACCCCTTGGGGGTGCGAGATGCCCTTTCTGGGGGTGCGAGACATGCCAGATTTTTTTAGAAGGTAAATAATCGAAAACACAAATTAAGCACAGGCACGTAAGAACAACTACTTTGTTTAATCAAACCTACGTATTTATTAACATTATACATTTAACGATTACTGTAATATACAAACAAAATATATCTAGGTTTAAGGGGTGCGAGAGCATATTTTTTTAGGTTTAAGGGGTGCGAGAACATACTTTGATTTTTGATAAGGGATGCGAGAACATATTTTGAGAACCAAAGGGGTGCAGGCTGCAGTAAAGGTTAAGAACCACCGCTCTAATGGTCAATGAAGAATCTTTAGAGAGATTTGTCAGTCGTTGGAAACTAGCTGGCAAGAAGACAGGAATGAAGAAGGCATAAGAGAATATAATAAAAATAGCAAATGCTGTGATATGACAGTTCTGGAAAAAATTAGTTGTGAATTGGGAAAGGCTGTGTTCCAGTGCACATTGAGTGGCATCAGAGTTGACTAGATTTTATGAAGAGCAGCAGTAAGTGTTTGTAGCATTACTCCTGAGGGAATTCTGCACTGAAAAATTAAAAATTCTGTGCACAATATTTTAAAATTCTGAAAGTTTTATTTGTCAATAAATAAAAATGGAGGCTCCAGCATGGCAGTGGGAGTACAGGCCACTGGCTGCATGAAGGTGGGAGATCACCCAGCAGCCCCTCCACTCCCCCCAACCCCGGGGCATGGACTCAGCAGTGAGGCTGCACCCAACCCTGACGCAGCACAAGGCCTGGGCCTGCCCCAGAAACACCCTGGGGCCCTTCCCCTCTGAGACAGGGGCACCAGGTGTGAGGCAGGCAGGCTCAACCAGGCAGGATCCAAGTGTGAAGGGGCTCAGTGTGGGGGGATTCAGGTGTCGGATGAGAGGGTTCTGTGAGGGGCAGTCTGGGTGCAGGCAGCTCAGTGCGGGGTCTAGGAGTGGGGGGATCTGGATGCACAGATGCTCGTTGGGGGGGTCCAGGTGCAGCGGCAATGGGATTCTGTAGGCACTTCCAGATGAAGGTGGTTGGGGCTCAGTGGGAGGTCTGGGCTTGGGGGGCTCAGTGGGGGAGGGGTCTGGGTGCTGGGAGAGTGGGGGTCTAGGTTAAGGATAAATATATAGACTCAGGAATACAAATGAAAAATGGCAGGAATGGTTCAGAAATATCACAGTGCTGATCTGGTCCTTTAAAAAGATGTGAGGTAAACAGCACACTCATCGAGAGAGGAGAATGGGACACTTCACCATGAAGAACTTGCTCACAGACACTATAAATCAAATTATGGTGGGCAGGTAGAGTAAGAGGTGTGAGAGGCAGACCTGAATGTTGCAGCTAGTAGATCACTGCCAAGCCAATGGGAAACGAGTAGGGCCCTACCAAATTCACCCTCCATTTTGGTCAATTTCACGGTCATAGGATTTTAAAAATAGTAAATTTCATGATTTCAGCTATTTAAATGTGAAATTTCATGGTGTTGTAATTGTAGGGGTCCTGGCCCAAATGGAGTTGGGGGGAGGGGGGTCACAAGGTGGTAATAGGGAGGGGTTGCAGTATTGTTAGTCTTACTTCTGCACAGCTGCTGGTGGCGGCACTGTCTTTAGAGCTGGACAGCTGGAGAGTGGCGGCTGCTGGCCGGGAGCCCAGCTCTGCAGGCAGAGCTGCTGCTGCCTGCGGAACTGGGCCCTCAGCAGCCGCCACTCTCCGTCCGCCCAGCTCTGAAGGCAGCAGCGCAGAAGTAAAGGGTGGCATGGGATGGCATTGCCACCCTTACTTCTGAGCTGCTGCTGGCGAGACACTGCCTTCAGAGCTTGGTGCCCGGCCAACAGCCGCTGCTCTATGGCCACCCGGCTCTGAAGGCAGCACAGAAGTAAGGGTGGCAATACCATTATCCCCCCCCTAAAATAACCTAGTGACTGACACACACACACACACACCTCCCTTTTGGGTCAGGACCTCCAATTTGAGAAACTCTGGTCTCCCCCGAGAAATCGGTATAGTATAGGGTAAAAGCACACAAAAAGCCAGATTTCACGGGAGGAGACCAGATTTCACAGCCCGTGACACATTTTTCATGGCTGTGAATTTGGTAGGGCCCTAGAAATGAGAGAGCCTGGCACAAGTGGAAGGCCTCTTTTCACTAAACATGAAAAGACTTGCATATATTAGTCCCTGTGGGAGAAAGTAGTGGCCTTGGGCTACAAGGTCAGTGGAGTTTCATTAATCTTTATATCTATCTATATTTATGCATGATAAATGCATGTAATATATCCGCAGGGAGGCTTTAAAGTATTCAGAAATCACCAACTGTTCTTTATCCTCTTTAATTCAAAAGACTACTATAAATGGAATTGCCTTCCATTCAGTCATCCAACTCTGATGTGTAATGCCAAGTGGCATATTGCAGGAATAGTACATCAGTTTCTACTTGAGAGAGTTCATTCTGTTGACCATTTCCCCCCTCTTTTTATATGGAAGGTAATACAACACAGCAAAAAGGATATAAATCAATTTCTGCTTTGTTGAATCACCTTTGGGGGCACACAGTTGTTGTTCCACAGCCAAAACTATAACCAGGTCACTTTTGAAATGCTGTGAGTTTGCTCCATCTTGGAAACTACATTTCTGATACCTTGTTTTTTAAAAAGAGGCTCAACAAGTTCATTTAAAGGTCCATTATCTTTCCTGATCTGTAGGGTTCCAAGACTCAATGTGGATTTTAGCGAGAATGTTAAAGAAAGGCTATACCTGTTTGTTAAAGGATGTGTGATTTAGATGGTATTTCATTACATATATTGTTTTCTTTTGTCTACAGATAATTACATTTTAAAAAGAAAATTGCATGGCTCCCATTTTGTACAATAACTCATTTTTTCTCCTGTTCTTTGTTTCCATATTTAAAATGAAAAGTTATTTTCAAGGTGATTCAGTCCTGACAGTAATGAGAGTGAGAAAATGGGATTCAAATGTGCAGAGCTGGGGAATATATGAATTTAGCTTTTGAATAACTCAGTAGCTTGGAAATGAAACATTAGTAAAACATGACCCCAATACTGGGGCTGGCATTTTTAAGACCTTTTTTTAAAAAAATAAAGGAAATAATACTAAATATAGAAACATAATTGGCAGTATTAGTTCTTTCATACCTTCTTTATGCTGTGGATAGAAAATGGAAGAGAAGCAGTTGCACAAAGTTTTATAGATATAGATAGCTTCTTTGCTGTTTGTATTATTTCTGAAGTAGTGTTGAAAATGCAATACATTTTGCCTGTAGCAGAGTTTAATGTGATGTAATAAACTTGGAATAAGGAAAAGTACATGTAGTCTCCTGTTCAGGTTACTTTCAGCTGGCTGAGAATGTTACCTATCCATTATCACCTGTATGTGCCTATTTTGAATAAAAAACATATGAAGTGATTTAAAAATGAATAAACAAACAGAGGTAAGGTTAGATGCTACAGTGGATTGAGGTAATAGTCTATTTCATGTGCCCCCAATAAAATAAGTATATAGTATAAATGACCAAATGTTCCCTAATTATAATGAATGTATACTCCTAGATTCACCAGACACAAAACCTACATGCACTCTGCAGCTTGAACACATCAAACTGCTGTAAATGCTGCAGAATGAATTTATCAGCAAGGGATTTTTAAGACTTTGAATAAATCCATTTGTTTTTCAAAATCTAGGGTTTATTTTTTAGTTTCCCGGCCATGGATTTCTTTATAGTAAATAAAGTATGAAACCTTTTCGTTTATGCAGTGTGTAGTCCCTCAGACACAATTTAAATCTACCTTAGGGTTCAATGCAAAGAGGTGCTGAACAGCCAAAATACACACTGGCGTAATTTATACCAAAGTTTTTAACCACATGTATTACATTAATTTAATATAACCACTATAACAGTAACTTAAATCCACAATATAATTTCATAATAAAAAATTAAACTTGCACATAAACACAAGTGACTCTTTGCTGTAGCATAACATTTAAACATCCCAAACCCTAACTTTGAGTCTCCTTTCCCAGTTGCTTCTGTATAGTAAGATCCAGGCTCCCTTGATGGTAATGAATATAAATTAGGAATTGTAACAAATTGATAAGAGAAGCAAAAGGACACACAGAGAAATCTATGGCAAGAAGAGGTTAGGACAATGAGTTTTTTAAGTAAAGGGGGTGGAGGGGAGGGAGAAGAATCTTGACAGTGGCCAATACTTTTTTATTTCTAATATTTTTCTCTACTTTCTTAGGCTTAAACATACCAGGGTATGGAGTTTCTCCAAATAATGTTTAGTAATGAAAAATCCTTCTAGCAGTCCATAGTGGGTGTGTGTAATTGTCACAAGGATATCTAATGACTTCTTTAAAATGTCCAAATCTATTTGGTAAGGCTGCAGACTTTCAAAAACCCTGCAGGGATGGAAGTACTTTTAGTATCACTAGAATCAGGAAGAGAAAAATTCATGTTATGGTGAAGTGTGAAGACCTAAGAACATTTCCAACATCTGTTGCAGAATCATTTTGCTACGTAAGGGCTATTATGGATATTCTGATGGTTTTAAATTGAAATGTATAGAGGTTTTCTTAGTGTGATGTCTAACATCTCAGAACTGCAGCCAATAGAAATGACCTATTCAACTTTTCTGTTTTTTCAAGTATGTCAGCATTAGTATGTCTAAAAGTTCACAATACAGAGTGGAAGGTAGGAACCACCATATTAAATCAAACCCATAGCTCTGGGTTGATTGTTTTAAATCGCTGATCTAAATCATTAAAATCAATAAGCAGAAAACTTTGGTTTAAATAGTTGATTTTAATCTTGTTTTGCATTTGTACTTAGTTATTTTCCTACAGAGAGGTTAATTTTCATTGGTTGCTAAACATTAAAACATGTTGCATTGCAACTAAATATAGCTTTACACTAAATTTGATACTTTTTGCTAAGCAAGGGAATACACTATATCTATACATATAATTGCTAAATAAATGTAGCTTAATATAAATTCAGATTTTTAATTTTTACATTTTTATTGTTAGAAAATGGTGAATTATACATTTCTTGTTTTTACTAGATTAATTTTTACTCATGATTTGTGTCAAACTGCATTTGGATGGAAATTGGAATTCAATTAAAAATGCACAAAGCTAGCATTTTAAAACTATTTTTATTATGTTAAACTACTTTAAATGTGCCAGGTACATACGAAAAAAAGTAAGCTTATCAAAACATGTTTTACATTTAAAAACTGATTTTTAAACAAAGGAAGTATTATCTGTAGTTAATCAGTTAAACTGGTTGTTTCTGGTCAACTAGTCTTGGAAAGTTTTTAGAACTAGTAGATCTCATCTTCTCACACCTTGTCTTACTCTTCTAAATAAGTAAAAATGAATAAAAATAAGTTTTTCTGCCTCTTCCACACCCTGTCAGTTTCTCAATTGAACTAGTTGAATGAAGTGAAGTGAACAAAATATTGCGTATGTTGTACACATCTCTTTATGGAACCCAGAGTGTCATGGCACCTAGAAAATCCAGGAACGAAACTATGATACACAAAGTCAAGTTACCCGCATAAATTCCCTGTACGATGACTGGGGGGGGGCGAGAGAGGCGCCTAAGACTGCAATCCACAAAAGCCAGCAAGCTAGGCAGGGAGCTGCCTAAACTAGCCAGTAGGAGATGCTGATGAGAGGTGGCGTGCTAAGCCCTGCTCCTCTCATGGAGCTAAGTGCCTAAATCCAAGCTGCAGGGAGGCACCTTGCGCTGCTTAGCAATTCACAAACAGACACTCTCTGTGTCTGGAGTCAGATGGCGTAGGCATCTAAGCTGCTTCTTGAGGGGATGAGTTAGGCGTCTGCCTTGTTTCATGTAAAACGTCCAGAGGAGGAGGAAGCAGTGGTGATGATGGTGCCCATCTCATAATGTGTAGCCCAGTGGTTAGAGTACTCACCAGGGATGTGGGAGATCCATGTTCAATTACCCCTCTGCTAGAGGGGGAGAGAGGATTTGAACAGATGTCTCCCATCTCTCAGGAGAGTTGTCCCAATGACTGTTGAAGTATTTATCTGCAGTGGAACAGTCATTGGGCCAGAGAGAGAGGGGAATGACTTGTAGCCCAGTTGTTAAAGCACCCATCTAGGAGGTGAAAGACCCTGGATCCAGTCCCCCTGCTTCTACCACTCTCATTATTTATCCACAGCAGAACAGCTTCAACAGGAGTCTGAGTGTGTCTCACATCAGAATATCCTATAGCTCAGTGGTTCGAGAACTCTCCGTGATGTGGGGGACCCCTGTTCAAACCTCTGTTCTCTGGCAGAGATGGGGAAATTGAACCTGGGTCTTGCCATATCCCAGGCAAGTGTTCTAACCCTGGGCTACAAGTTATAAGCTGGCCACCATCACTTTGATTTTGAAAGGGACCTGATCTGGTAGGGGCCCTCCAAACACACCTACTGGATTGGGTCCTTTGTTTATGAATTGCTGTTGGGCTTAGGTGGGAAATGAGAATCTCAACACTTAGAGAGTGGTAGCAGTGCCATGCTTAGATGAAGAAACGTAGGCATTTAGGCAACTTTTACTCTGAAAAACTTAAGTGCCTAATTAGTTTAGGCACCTACTGCTTTGACAGGATTTTTGTGGATCATAGTGGAACCAAACTGGGACTCATGTCCCTAAAATGGGGACTTAGGTGCCTAAACCCAAGTTTTAGGCACCTAAGTACTTTCGTGGATCTCACCCATTCTCATTGCACCTGCGGAAGAGAAGAGTCTACTCTTGTGAAAAGCTGGTTTAACATGTCAGCAAACACTGGTTCCAAGTGCTTAGCCAGTGACTTCCACCTGTTCAGTGGTTTGATTTTTTTCTTGACAACTTTGGCAGCAACCATGCAGTACTTGAATATTATTAGTAAATAATTTTAATGGATTATAGTAAATTAAGGGTTTATATAGTTTGTCATTTCAGATTTAACTTAAATGTTTATTTTTTTTAAAAATAATGTATTTAAATAACAATATTTACTTTTAAAAATCATTGATTTTTATCAACCTTCCCAATGCCTATGAAGTTCAGTATCCTGTCTGATACTTCAGAGAAAGATGCAAGAAACCCTGCAGAAAGAAGATATGGGACAATCTATACTTCATGTTAATCTAAAACGGATAAATTGGTGTTAAGCTCAGAACCATGAGATTCTATACCCCTCTGCAAATATTTGATGGCATTAACTATTCTAACTCTGGATATTTTTGTTGTTTATTTAAATGCCCAATCCCTCTTTTAATCTTTCTAAATTCTTACTCACTGACATCTTGTGGCAGTGCCTTGCAGTCTAATTAAGTGTTATGTGACAGAGTATTTCCTTTTATCAGTTTTGAACTCGTCACCTTTTAATTGACTGTCCCCTTGTTCTTGTGTTATAGGGCATTCAATTACATTAAAAGGGGCAGATAGTAATTATAGAAAGGTGGGTTAGGAATCATACCAAAAACCTCATACATATGTAGAACATACATTTATAAAAGTCTGCATTTTAGTAGATTCTTAAAGTGACTTGCAGAAAAAAATAGGCTGGTGTAGAACTCACTTGGCTGTAGACAGTTATCAAGAAAATTGGTAATTTTTTCCTCTTAAATGTTACTCGTGTACAGAAGTACAATATAATTTAGTTAATGAAATATATAAAATCTTAGAGATGTGCACTTTGCATTCTGATTATTAATTTGACTACAAAATTACCGGTACTTTAAAATGATTAAATATAATGCATTTAGCATTGGTGAATCTGAAATAGTTACCTTACATCCCATTTATAAATATCAAGAAAAATCATTTTTTGTGTTAATATTTTGGAACCATTGCACTTCCAATGAGATGATGAGCAGAGTAATAAGTTTCAGAGTAGTAGCCGTGTTAGACTGTATCAGCAAAAATGACGAGGAGTCCTTGTGGCACCTTAGAGACTAACACATTTATTTGGGCATAAGCTTTCATGGGCTAAAACCCACTTCTTCAGATGCATGGAGTGAAAAATACGGTGAGCAGTATATATATATTACAGCACATGAAAAGATGGGAGTTGCCTTACCAAATGGGGGGTCAGTGCTAACGAGGCCAATTTAATTAAGGTGGAAGTGGCCTATTCTCAACAGTTGACAAGAAGGGGTGAATATCAACAGAGGGAAAATTACTTTTGTAGTGCTAATGAGACCAATGCAATCAAGGTGGACAGGTTTCAGAGTAGCAGCTGTGTTAGTCTGTATCCGCAAAAAGAACAGAACTACTTGTGGCACCTTAGAGACTAACAAATTTATTTGAGCATAAGATTTTGTGGGCTACAGCCCACTTCATCAGATGCATAGAATGGAACATCTAGTAAGAAATATATATACATACAGAGAACATGAAAAGGTGGAAGTAGCCATACCAACTGTAAGAGGCTAATTAATTAAGATGAAGTATTATCAACAGGAGGAAAAAACCTTTTGTAGTGATAATCAAGATGGCCCATTTTAGACAGTTGACAAGAAGGTGTGAGGATACTTAACATGGGGAAATAGATTCAATATGTGTAATGACATGGGAAAAGAAGAGATTCCCACCCCCACTGACTTCCTCATACCATCTCCTTCTCTCTCTCTCTCACACACACACACACATATATATATATATATAACTATATAACAGATTTGTTAGGGTTTTTACGTTCCTCTTTAGGAACCCCAGATCACATTCCCCCTGTGGCTGCTCCAAGGACCTTACTGGTGCTCTGGGGCTGATTAACCTTTGCAGGCTAGCCACAGGAAGAGTGAAATAGATTTTGAAGAGGGCTACCCAGGAGAGAGCAACTCCTTTTACATGAGCTTGACCTATGCCCTGTTCCTGCAGGGCAGGTAAAGAGCTCTTCTTCCTTCCCTGCTTCCACATTGAGCCTAACTCGCCTCAAAATTGTTAAGGCTAATGTAGAGCTGATTTGGATTTTAGGGTGAAACTCCTGAATCCTCTATAGAGCCTGAATAAGCTGACATTGTGTGGGATGGGGGAATAAAATGTAACCCTAACCTGTACATTAGCTGTAAGGCTGCTGAGCAGCCACTCCACAGATGGAACAGTTGTAGCTCTTGCATCACATAAATTAACATTAAATGGCCCTACTCCAAGTTTGCCAGAGTCTATCTCAACTTAACTGTACCTTATTGTCATCTTTGGTGATATTGTGTGTGCCCCATACCAGGGTATGATTTTTTTTCCCTATCACTGAGAGATTTGCACAGTTCCGACCTCCAATGAATTTTACCCTTAAGGGACAGTTATGAGGCTATGCATGTGGGAGGTCCATGGATCTCAGAGGAGGGGACAAAATCCTGCCCCCCAGGACACAGAATGACTTTGTTACACCACCACCGCCAAGTAGTCACTCTTCCACATGGGGACAACCACAAGATCTGCAGTGTGTACATTTGCTGCCCCTTTTTGACCTGAGCAGCTTGTCAAAGTTTAGGGCCTGGGGATGTTCCAGTTGGAAGTAGAAATTGATGGATCCTGTCCCCAGCCCTGGGTTTTTTGTTTCTTCTAGTGGCGCACATCTGCACATTACCTTAATATTGGTGCTGCACATAACAAAATTAATTCCGCACAAAGTGTAGAAAAAATTAGGGGGAACATTGGCCATTATGTAGGGATATTAAAGAAGGTACTAACAGTGATTCCCCCAAATGACAGTGACCCCCCACAATTTGTCCCCCACACTTTAAAATCCAACAGTTTCACCTAGTACAAAAATCTCTTGGGTCTTCTAAACCTTAAAACTTGTAAGCTACTGTCAGTAGAAAACATTGATCGTATCTGTCCTGGGCATTACTATGTAAAACTTACAAACAAGTTAATTTCCTTTGTTCTTGAAGTTAACACTATGTTACCACCCCTGCTGTGAGCTATCAGCCGTTAAGTGACCTTCACTTCATAGTAACAGCAACGGCTCCTAGGAACAGACCCCCACCCTCTGTGATTAAAGGGCCGGGAGGCACACACCCCGAAAGTGGTGGAGACAGTAAATTAAGATATGGAATGTAAATTGATGAATGCTTGATATACATGAATGGTTAGGGAGGTGCCAGCCTAGAAAGGGAGTATCCACCGGCCAAAGAATGTGTCAAGTGGACCACCAGAACCCCTGGAGGGTAAACTGGGATCCACCCCATCACCTGGAAGGATGAGAAACACAAACTTTGGACAGTGTGGAGCCATCAGGAATGTGCCATCTGCTGATTGAGTCAGCAACAGCAGGATGAAACAGCTCCCATCGACTAACATAGGAATTAATTCCTATAAGAATGGACTCTCAAGACTGAGGACTTTGAGTCTCTGGTTCTGCTGCCAGCCTCCAGGATCATCAGGTGCATCTGACACAGACTCGGCTCCATCCTCATGACCAAGATACCTGGCCAGTAACTTGGCATGAGCAACTTCTAGGCTGGTAACTATAACACCTATACAGAACTTGAATGAATGTGTCTGTCTGTCTGTCTGTCTAATCTGTCTAATCTATCAGGAATAAGTAGTGATAGGAATAAATAGTCAAACAACGTTGTTTACTTTTATCTTTTGCTTTATCATTATATTTACAATAAATGTGGCATCTTTGCCTTATCCCTCTTAATAAGATCCTGCTGGTTTTTATTCTATTGGTATAACACTAACATGCAAATCGCTTAATGAATTAGAACCAAGTTATTTCAGAATGATACACCAAGATACTGGTGCAGTTGGAAAGAGACAGTTTTGAATTTTTTTAGACAGAGGCAGGTCATTCTTGGCCATGGGACCTCGGCTATGGAACTCCTTGCCAAAGGAGATCAAATTTTGGAGCATTCAAAACCTGGGACTTTGGGGGCTTTTTGCTTTTGTTTTTGAAGATTGACTCCATCCCACCATTAACCTCAGCTTGGACCAGTCCACAAAAGAGACCCACTTCCTAGACACTACAGTGCTAATAAGCGATGGTCACATAAACACCACCCTATACCGGAAACCTACTGACCGCTATACTTACCTACATGCCTCCAGCTTTCATCCAGACCACATCACACGATCCATTGTCTACAGCCAAGCTCTAAGATACAACCGCATTTGCTCCAACCCCTCAGACAGAGACAAACACCTATAAGATCTCTATCAAGCATTCCTACAACTACAATAACCACCTGCTGAAGTGAAGAAACAGATTGACAGAGCCAGAAGAGTACCCAGAAGTCACCTACTACAGGACAGGCCCAACAAAGAAAGTAACAGAACGCCATTAGCTGTCACCTTCAGCCCCCAACTAAAACCTCTCCAGCGCATCATCAAGGATCTACAACCTATCCTGAAGGACGATCCCTCACTCTCACAGATCTTGGGAGACAGGCCAGTCCTTGCTTACAGACAGCCCCCAAACCTGAAGCAAAACTCACCAGCAACCACACAACAAAAACACTAACCCAGGAACCTATCCTTGCAACAAAGCCCGTTGCCAACTCTGTCCACATATCTATTCAGGGGACACCATCATAGGACCTAATCACATCAGCCACGCTATCAGAGGCTCGTTCACCTGCACATCTACCAATGTGATATATGCCATCATGTGCCAGCAATGCCACTCTGCCATGTACATTGGCCAAACCGGACAGTCTCTTCGCAAAAGAATAAATGGACACAAATCAGACGTCAAGAATTATAACATTCAAAAACCGGTCGGAGAACACTTCAGCCTCCCTGGTCACTCAATTACAGACCTCAAAGTCGCAATACTCCAACAAAAAAACTTCAAAAACAGACTCCAACGAGAGACTGCAGAATTGGAATTAATTTGCAAACTGGACACCATTAAATTAGGCTTAAATAAAGACTGGGAGTGGATGGGTCATTACACAAAGTAAAAACTATTTCTGCATGCTAATTTCCCCCCCTACTGTTACACCTTCTTGTCAACTGTTGGAAATGGACCATCCTGATTATCACTACAAAAGTTTTTTTTCTCCTGCTGATAATAGCCCACCTTAATTGATTACTCTCGTTATAGTTGGTATGGTAACACCCATTTTTTCATGTTCTCTGTGTGTATATATATCTTCCTACTGTATTTTCCACTGCATGCTTCCGATGAAGTGGGTTTTAGCCCACGAGAGCTTATGCTCAAATAAATGTGTTAGTCTCTAAGGTGCCACAAGTACTCCTCGTTCTTTTTATTATAAACTGAAGCTCTGAGTGCAGGCTCTTGAATACGTTTTTTTTTTTTTTTTTTTTTAAAGGACAATTTATGATTTGCAATACAGTACAGGTCTGTCTTATCTTACGCAGGGGTTACGTTCCGCGGTTAGCACGTAAAGCGAAAACCGCGTATAGTCAAAATCCCATTGACTTTAATGGCGGGCGGAATCGCCCGCACTACAGACACAGTACATAAATTGCTTTTTTTCTCTTTTTGTGTGTGTGTGTGTGTGTGTTTTTGCTGACCGCGCAAAGCCGAAATTGCGCATGTTAAATGCGCGTAAGATGAGACAGACCTGTATCTGCTTTGTGAAACACTGCTCTGGTGATACTAAAGCTTTTAAAAAAGATCACTGTGTTCTAAACCACCAGCCTATGGTCTGAAGAGTGTGACAGTAAAGGGAATAATGTTTTATGACTTATTCTGCTCAGTAAATACAGCAAATGGTTACTCTGTCAGTTTTGGTTTTCCTTTTAGGGTATACATAGTTGCCTTGTGATAGATTGAGAATAGAGACTAGAAATTAGATTGGCTTTGCCTTAAGACACCTTTTTATTTGAAATGTTTTCTTATCAGAATTGTTTTCTGTGTTGATCTTGAGTTTACTGAGCGCTTTTTTTTTTTAAAGCAGACATAAATGTCCAGCCTCTGCAGACAGCTGCATAAAGATGGAAGATTGGCAACGTTTCCTTATTGAAACTTACCAGAACAGAAGAGCTAACTAAGCACTCCAATTGTGAACTTTTTATGATATGAAATGACCCTTTCTTTCTCAGGGACTACACAAATATAATTATTTTGCTGGGGACTTCTGCCTGGGGAAATTGCTTTGGAGTGAAAATTCATCTGAAAAAAACTTCCTAAATGTTAGTCACTGACTCCAGGAAAGAGTCTAACCAGCTCTAGTGGACTCTGTCCTAGAAGGTCGTTCTTTTCTGGGGGGTTTTCCTGTATTTTTTAATGCGTTTCACTGTTGACTTCCTTATTTTGTGGTCCTCTAATGTTCAGTTAACTTCCATGAAAAAAGAGACAAACACCTTGGAAGTGAAAGATTTCAAAGCCAAAATGTTCTAACTTGGATATCTAACATCAGGCACCTGAGTTCAAACTTTAGGATCCTAAGTAAGCAATCTGCTTTTTCAGAGGTGCTGCCATGCACAGCTCCTGTTTGTCAATTGGGATTGTGGGTGCTCAGCACCTTTCAAAAATCAAGCCCAGTTATTTGCATCTAAATATGGTTTTAGCTCCCTAAATTAGACACCCAAATTTAGTAACCTTGCCCTAGGGGAGAGCCCACTCCTTTGTACATTGTCACTTGGGAGACGTGGACTGAAAAAAGTGCGTGCTGGTTGTTTCATGATTGACACTTTTTAAATTTTTTGTCAGTTTTACTTTGGTTTGTGCACCAAAATAGTTGTCTTTGAATGAAATTACTGTTTTTTTTCTCTGACCTGGTTGAATTGGTGCTAGTTTCTAACATGTTTGACTGTTGTCAGTGGAGTTCGTTCTAAAAAAATGTTTTAAGAAAAACTGAAATGATTATAATCCTGTCAAATCTCATGCACAACATTGCAAATAAACAAATGAACCAGTGTTAACAGATGTAACGAAGTGGGAATTTTCTTAACGTTTTGCATGAATACTGTGTGCCTCAGTTTCTCCTGTGTGTAATTGTCAATGATGGCTGTAAAACACAGATGCTAAGAATTTGATTTTTGATCACTTTATGGCACACACCTGTTTCTTTTGTCTAACCAGTTTGAAGGCTCCACCCAGAATAGACTCTGGACTAAAGCTGGTTACCACACCAGTATTAATATTTAGCTACATTATATTGATTTATGAATTACTGATGTCAGTCTGTTACAAAAGTAGTGTTCGGGAAAGCTTCAGACAAAAGATTACTCTAACACCCTGTTTAATGGAACCTTTGGCCTCTTTCTTTATAAAATGGAAATTCATGGTTAGAAAGGGAATTGAGACAGTATTTCTAGCTATCGGTTACATAACAAGCAAGCTCTCCTCATTAACAGTTGCCTACAAAATCATATTCTGTGACTAAAACTAAAGTTTGTACAACACTGTGAAACTGTTGTGTTGTCAGTGTTGTTAAAAACTGTGTGGCAGCTGCCCTAACTCGGGTCACCTCTACTCTACAAACTTTGGTCATCTCAAGTTACATTGATGCAGTGGTGACATGTGGGGTGGGTGGCGAAGGGTCACATGACCCTCCCAAAAACTCTGGGGGCACAGGGGGTGGGGCAAGGCCAGCAGCTGGGGAGATGAAGGGTCAGGGCCGGAGCTGGAAGGGAAGAGGCAGGACCAGAGCCTCTACTCTTCCAGTTACGCTGCCTGCCTGGGACAGCCCAGGTAGGCAGCGTACTGCACCGGGCAGCGTCCCAGGCAGGCAGTATGGCCAGAGGCTGCCTGGGAGAGTGCATTAGTGGTTCAACGTGCCTGGGGGACTAGAGCAGAGCCGTCTCTCCCCTCCCCCAGGTAATGTGGGATGGGAGGGGACAGGAGAGCACGGGGCTCCCGGGCTGGGAGTGTGGCGGGGACAAGTCACGTGGGGAGCGGGGCGGGGGTGAGTTATGTGGGGAGGTCACGTGCCCCCCCCTTTGTGTCCCTCCCACTAGTCACCTCTGCATTGATGTACAGTCAGTATATCATTCTTGCAAATGCATACTTGACTGCTTGCATCCGTGTTTCGTGTACTTGCTACGAGTGCTTGCATCCATGCAAAGTGCAGTGCACCATGAGTAGGTATTTGGGATATATTCACAGTGTGTTAGGGGGTAGACATGAGTTGCACAGTGAACTGTAAGTGCTAGCAGTCAAGTTCCCATCATACAACTTTCTCCATCTCATAATCCCATCCCTAGTCCATAATTTTCATGCCCTTTAAGACCTCACAAATCTGCATTGTGCTGTTCAGTGTGTGCCATCTCTGACAGAAGCATGGTGCTCACGTAGCTCTGTACTATTCTCATGAACATTGCAAATGAAGGATGCATGATTCTCCAGTATTACTAGAGCCGCAAGAAGAAGTGTAGTGGGGGACAAGATGATTTCTTCGAGGACAGATTCTGAGGGACATGACATAAAACACAGTTTGAGGTTGTTGGTAGTGTTCATGGAGCAGCTTTATGGAGTTCGCAATTGTGTCCAGAGCTGTCAGCGTTGGGCATCGTGGGAGAGCTTCTGGAGGGCTGTTAGGGTTGACATAGGTCATACATAAACTCACATTGTGTTGACTACAGTACATTGACTATGGCTCAGTGCCATTTTGGGGAGGCAATTTTACTGTGTTGCTGTAATGGGGTGTTTGAATGTAGTCACGTGTAAATCAATCGACGCAAGATGACTTAAGGCAACCTAAGTTTGTAATGTAGATCTGTGCTCAGGGATCTCATCATGTGACAGAGAACAGTATGTTGTTAATTACTGAAAACCCTAGATGCTCAGTGAAGGAGTACCACTGCTTCAAGTACACTTGTACTGTTTAAGCGTGCTGGCTTGTCTGCTAGACCGGGGGAGTATCTCAGAACTTTCCTGACAGATATCAATTAAGGGTACTAACACTGCTCAAATCTATAATTTTCCATTAAAAAAAAAAAAAGTGAAATCTGTTGTCTGAGATATATCATCTATTGAGCTGTTTGCCTTTGAAATGGCCAGGCTGCTGGTTTTGGGTTTTCATATATTACATCGTTTTCCTACTTGTGTATAGCAGTTGTCATACCCAAAGCCAACTATTTGTATGTTTACCTACATATAATGGTGGTGCACCAAATATTAGTTTGTATAATTACTAGAATCTTTTATATGCCATAAAATTGATACCTGGGTTGAATTATTAGCACTATTTTCTACTTGCACTTTTTAATGAGCCATTTCCAAGTTGTAGCACTGAAAGTTAAGTGTTTTCATTCTGTGTTCTCATTTGTAGCACAAAAATTGTAATTTTATGTAGAAACTAACATTTTTATATACGGAGAAGAAAAATTTAAACCATTTTAAATCGAGTAATCTAGAATGAAATTAGATGAAACGCTTTTTTAAAAGTGCAAAATTTAAAGTGCAGTTTTAAAGCAAAGGCGAATAAAGATGGGTATCAATTCTGGGAGCTAAGAAGAAAATTGAAGTTCTGCCCTTTTTTGTTAAAAAGCCCTTTGAGAGGATAAATGAGCTTTGTAATCTCCTGTCAGCACTCACTGCTATCCACTAGCCTGCATTGCAGAAGCACTTTACAGTGGGCCATCTTTACTTACGCTTGCTTGTTCAGGGACTGTTCTGAATAAGTACAATACCTATTGCTGCTGCCTTTCAGATTTTGATGTTTTCATTTGATATTTCTGGGATTTAATCTGATTCTTTCTGATTTATATTATATGTAGTGGGTTATAGATGTCAAAAATATGTTAGTTCAAAGTATTCCTTCCCATCGAGGTCTATCTTGTGTGACAATATTCTGTACTCCAGTCAAGTTCTTCATTATGATTTATGAACACTGGAATTTTGAACACTGGAATTTTTCAATTTTGTCTGTCTTGGGATAACCATACTTTGATTTCAGTGGAAAGTAAAGACATACACCCTCCCATTTTTCAGTCATGAGATTGAGTATGGCATTAAAAATTAAAATAGGAAAGACACTGATACATAATATGAACTAGGTTAACTGAGATTTTGTTTAAAAAACTACTGCTATTGTCCATAGTTGGAATGGAGCCATTATCCAAAGTCACTTGTATAATGCAATACATACTATTCAAATAAAGTTTGGCAATGTGTGTGAAGTGTATAGTATTCTTCAAGCACATCTTGCTCATGTGCTTAAGTGCTTTCCTGAATTGCAACCATTGTGCTGACTGTAATATTCATAATTGGCCCAAATTTACTGCCACTTAAGTCCGTTTACTTCGTTCAGAACAGAAGCAGACACAATACCTAATCAGTTTAATATATATGGCTGTCACTGGAAAACTGTTCATTTCTGATCAACTGTACTTTGAAAAAAGTACTGCAGAAATAGGTGTTCAGAGACAATAAGTGTTTAGAAACTTAGTATTCATTCCTGGTCTAAGGAGAAATTAAAGATTACATCTTTTTAGAGAAGGGGACATGACAGATGTATACAATATAATGAATGTTATAAAGAAGGTACATTGGATTCCTATTTACACTCTGAAAATACAAGAACAAGGAGACAACAATGAACTTGAAAGGCAATAAATGAAAAATTGATCGAAGGAAATATACATGCACAGATGAACTTTCTCAAGTTCACCAATGTCAAATATTCAAAATGTATGTATGTTTCTGACTTTGTCACCAAAATCTCATCAAGCAAAACAAAAATTAGCATATAACTTGAGCTGAAGTAGACTTGCCTTCAGTATTCAGAAGCACTGAGGGTATTTTATACTTATGGATTATACATAAATGACATACTTAAAACATTTTAGAGGTAGACACGTAGAAAATAGGCTAGAATCCTGATGCGATAATTACGTTCATCTTACCCATTTTTTATGCATCTCTTTAGCCTGTTTTAAAAGATACACTTAAACATATTTTTAAAAATTAAAGTCTTTAAAGTGCAGGGGAGAAGGTTGTTAACATTTGTGCAGTTATAAAAAGCTCTCATCTTGTTCAAATTTTTCACTGTTCCTCAAAGATCTCTAAACCTGTTTCTAGTATTGGTACTTGTTTGAGAATTACACCTCTACCCTGATATAACGCGACCCGATATTACTCGGTAAAGCAGTGCTCCGGGGGGCGGGGCTGCGCACTCCGGTGGATCAAAGCAAGTTCGATATAACGCAGTTTCACCTATAACGCGGTAAGATTTTTTGGCTCCCGAGGACAGCGTTATATCGAGGTAGAGGTGTACTTGTAATTCAGTTTTGATTACATCAGTGAAATACTATCTTATGAGTGTTTTATACTGCAGATATATTTGAGCTTTCCACCTGTGTTTTTTAGACTTGACAGTAAAATTGTTCTGAGGGTAAGATTCTGGAAGCACCATATTTACTGGTTTAGAAATTCACTGCTATGGAATGAAATATTGAGTATTGTTTCTAAGGAACCTCATAGTTTAATGAAATAATTTGATTGAGAAGCTGTTTATTCCACAGGTTTGCTGAAACCGGTATGTGAGACCTGTTCTCTAAAAAGGCATAACTGCCAGTGTTTTTTAATCATAATGAAGATCTGAAGGCATTGAAATTGGCTTTTCATATACATGTCTAGTAGAGTGGATGCCAACTGAGAAAACAGAATAGATTAGCTGATGGGGCTTGAGTAGAGTGTTGATACAGTCACCATCCTAACCAAGCACCCAACTCCTTGACTCAAGTTTTGACCTAGTTTGACTTGCTGCTTATTTATATAGTTTCAGTTGAGTGCATTGGCCTACCTGTCTCAAATAGGAAAATAAGCGATAGTAAGGATGAACAGTTTGGGGGAAGTAAAAATAAAAGATGTATGCAGATTTTGATTATGTCACATACTACCTGAGTGATGTGACTCTTGAGTCATAGGGTTAAATGAGGACTAGTTATTGTGAGCATTAACAGGTCATAGTCAATAAACTCATTTATCAATTTCTGCTTCTGAGTATTGAGTTAATATGTTCTGCTGAGACCACTTTCTTACAAACTACTAATAGATAAAGGAAAAGGAAGAAGTAATGTCGAGAAGCAGATGTTGTATGACTAAAGTACCCAGCTGTGTACTAACAAAATGAATCTCATGCCGATTATTTAACAATTCCTTGGCAGTCAGAGGCATATGTAAAGCAGTAAACACAGTGTGGGGAAATTTATTTATTTTTTAAAAAACCAAGCATTTTCTGAGCTTAAAACATTGGCAGCATGGAGTCAACCATCTGTGTTACCCACAACACAATCAACTCTTCAGTAAGTCATATCAAGGTCAGTTGAACTGACTTAGAAATCCGTAACCCTTTGTTAGCAAAATGTAATGTTCCTATTCCCTTAATTTGCTCTCAGACTCTTTTTGTATATGATGATTTGAATGGGTAAAACATGGACAAAATAAACTATTTGAACACAAACATGAACAAAGGAAAATGCAGCATCCCGAACTCTGCTTGTATTTAACTGCCATAAAATGGAGGTGTTCAGCCAAGGCTGTAACAGGACTGGGAAGAACTGAAAGGGCAGGCAGCCATTTAATGTTTAATTTAAAAATTCTAGGAATATAGTTTACCACTAGTGGGCCTAGTATGTGAGTGTGGCAATTAAGATCATTTATGACCTTCTTCCAACTGTACAATTGAATGGGATGTGATTATACTTACCAGAATTTGCTCTCCGAAACAGTATTCTCTCCCAAGGCCCTCATTTTTCTGCTAGGTAGGTTAAACAACCCATTTGAAAAATAAATGAGCAGGTGCTAGCCCTGGTGTGTTTGAGTTTTTTTCTTTGTTTCTTCTGCTTTCTTTCCAAAAGAAATAATATAACCGTGTCTGTCTCTAGTAATCAAATAAATTACTCATTGTCACAGTTCCTAATTATCTAATATGGTAAAATATTTTGAGGACAAATTTGGAGACTATTTTTAGCATCTGAAGTTATTTTGAACATATTATTTTTTAGCACTTTGGGACTTAGTTGGGTTAATCAAAGCCAGAAGCAATTACAAGAACTCTAGATATTAGTTCTGCTTTGTGACAGTCCTCTGTGTTGCAGAGAAATACCCTCAGTGGTATTATCAAGAGCCTTTAGTTCCCATCACCACCAGTAACCCAGACCCTGTGTTCAAATGGAATGTTTTATTGAAATTGCAATTAAAGTTCTCTTTTTGGCAACTCAAGAATATTGACGCACGTCTTATAGTTTACTTAGTATATTCTGGGACAGACTGGGATGGTGAATCTGGAGGAATGAGACTAGCACTTTCTGGGTAATGAGACTGATTAGAAGCATGAGGAGCAGAGAGACAGACAAGGAGCCAGAAGTGGTGCAGTAGACTAGGACAGGAACAGGGTGGAGACAAGGCAGAGGGTGTCAAGTGTTTTGGGAATGGTTAGAAGTCTGTGCCCATTAGAGCACACTCCTCTCCAGAGCCTGGAATAGAAACCAAGATCCCTGAGTCTCACCATTCCTCTGCTGTGAGCACTTACCTGTGAAACCCACTGCAGAGTGACCCATTCCATTCTAATTCTGGCTCACTTAGTAGTAGTAGGTTATTATCTTCTCTCAGTGACTCCATTAGCTCAAGGGAATATGTCTGTGCAGTATATATTAAAGGTTTTTAAGGTCAGGCTTGACAAAGCCCTGGCTGGGATGATTTAGTTGGGGATTGGTCCTGCTTTTGAGCAGGGGGTTGGACTAGATGACCTCCTGAGGTCCCTTCCAACCCTGATATTCTATGATTCTATATTTAAAGATTCCAGTCTTGCTAATCAACCATGTTGATTTCCTGGGGTTTTTTCAGTTTGCTATTGTTAAAACCTAGGAAGTTAATTTTCCTTTAATGTAGGTTTTTTCCTCCACGTAATGTTGCAAATTCAAGCACTCAAAAGTTAGTGAATTTCAGAATTAAGGTTGCCCATGCAACCTTAATTTGGTCCCCTTGCATATATGCATTATAATGCAGATCCCCTGCCTCATTTGTTGCAGAAGTTTGACAGCGTGCAGTGAATGAAGCAAAGGATTGCAGGGAGAGAGAAGACAGGCTCCTGGTTAAGGTAGCTAAATAAGAACCTGGGTAATTGGACTCTATCCCTACCTCTTCCTTTGTGATGCTGGTCAAGTCACTTAAACCATACTTCTCACAGATGCTCACTAATTGTGTTTTTTTCTTATTTCTGTGTGCTCAGCTTGAGACCCCAAGGTCTGAGTTGCAGAAATGCTAAGTGCTGACAGCTTCTAACTGAAGCCAGTGGAGCTGTACTTTGAGCATATAATACATGTTCAATACTCAGGAAAATCAGGTCCCAGGTGTCTCAGACTGGATGCCCAAAATTAGTGATTACTTTTGACTTTATGTCCCCCATCTGTAAAATGGGGATAATACCCACTCACCTTACAGGGCTGTTTGGAAAATAAATGTGTTAATGTCTATGAATCACTCACACTATTGTGATGAGCTCTAAAGAAAAGCATAGACAATTAGTAGTGCTATCTTCAGGGCCAGGTTTGAATAGGGTACAGTAAATAAGGCATGGGGCCACACATTGAACAACAAGAAGAAAAGAAATTATTAAATACCTGCTCATTAATTGAGCACTGTCTGTTCTTTGTACTGAATGGGGCATGGGTCCTGTGAAATAACACGGTCTTTAATTAAATGGTCACATACTATTTATGATACATGTTCGCAAGGTGGCCATAAAGTTGCACTTGGCAACCTTCATTCTGGCATTTCCTAATTTATGAGTGCTTGACTTTGCAACCGTAATGTTCTTTTAACATATCTTTTTGCATGTGATAGGGCTATACAGTAGATTTTAAAGTAGATGAAATCCTGAAGTTAAATGAATCCATATTTTGACAATGCAGCTTTGTGCTCAAACTGTTAGTGCATTATACTATAATACTGTACATGCTTTATTCAGGAATTTCTCCAAATTGAGAATATAACAAAATAAAAGTATGGCAGGTATATACTGTCTTCCTCCACCTCTTAGTTAATGTAGTTTATAAGATTGTTCAAACTTGAAATAGCTATTGCTTAGAATATATTGTGTGGAGTTTAAAACATCTCTTACTCTTTGGAGGTCTCGAGTTATAATTTTTGATGAGCAAGCAACCACTCATAACATATAATCTTTCTTGTGTTGCACAAACTAAAGAACTNTTTTTTTCCCCCCCCCCCCCCCCCCCCCCCCCCCCACCATTTCACTCTTTCTCTGCATCCCGATTAATTATATTATTTCTGGTTTTGCAAGGGGTAGGTTCTTTGAAGACAAGCGTAGATCTTTCAATGATACAAGAGGAATTATGAAGTACACTTGATATATACTTGTACAAATGGTTCATTTATCCTGTATTGCACTAACATATTGATGATAACTCTGCTCATTGCACCCGCGGCTGACTTGGGCTCATGGTGCTCAGGCTGCGGAGCGAGAAACTGCTGTGTAGATCAGGGGTCGGCAACCTTTCAGAAATGCTGTGCCGAGTCTTCATTTATTCACTCTAATTTAAGGTTTTGCATGCCAGTAATACATTTTAACCTTTTTAGAAGGTCTCTTTCTATACGTCTATAATATATAACTAAACTATTGTTGTATGTAAAGTAAATAAAGTTTTTAAAATGTTTAAGAAGCTTCATTTAAAATTAAATTAAAATGCAGCGCCACCCGGACTGGTGGCCAGGACCTGGGCAGTGTGAGTGCCACTGAAAATCAGTTCACATGCCGCCTTTGGCACGCATGCCATAGGTTGCCTACCCCTAGTTTAGATGTTCAGTCCCAGGCTGGAGCTTGAGCTCTGGGACCCTGCATCCTCCACCTTGCAGGGTTCCAGAGCATGGGCTACAGCATCAGTCCGAATGTCTACAAAGCAATTTTTCAGCTCCAGAGCCCAAGCCCCATGAGCTTGAGTCAGCTGACCTGGGACAGCTGTAGGTTTTTATCCCTGTATCAACATATCCTATGATACCCCCTGTAAATTATTGTTGTTTTGAACCAATCTTCTTCCTGCTTGTTTTCCTTACAGCACACTATTAAACTAAACCAACATTCATACAGTAAACATCTCAATAATGAGGCCACATACAGCATTCACAAATTATTACACAGCAGCCCCATATTCATCACAAGGGCCTCTGAGTGTTTCACAAAAATGTAATCCACCCAAGTCCCGGGGATTTGGGTAACGGTTAGATCCATTAACAACAAAGGAAATTGACACTTACATGGCTGTCGAGTTTTAGTGTGGCCCCCTCTACACACAATAAGGGAAAAAAATTTATGTTATCATTGTAATTGCCTGGTTGAGTACTTGTTATATCAAATTTATCTTTTTCCTTATAAAATACACATCAGGTATATTTTATGATTTTATTGTTGAACAATTGTCCTTAAAAGGCATCTGTATGGTTCTCTTTATTTTCCATCTTAATTTATTCTTCACTCAGTCATAAAGAGACAACACGTGCAGAGTACTGAAATGGAATATGTGATATACAAATGCACACAGCTTAGGCGTTGTTTATTTTACTTGATTTATTTATGTTGCTGCTGTTAATGCTACCCTGAAAAGAAAATAGGCATCAGATTAGGTTATGAGAATTGTGCTTTTAAAACAAACTTGAAAATTAAATGAGAACCTTTTAAAAATACATTTTTTGTCATGTCTTTGTGAAGTTCTTACGTGCTTAGTAATGTGGTAGGTAGGAAGGCAAATATTCTTCAAATACATTCTACTTTTTAAAATCAATTTTCTTTAATTGTAAAAATATTAAGTGTAGGAATAGAATCTCACCTTCTGACTCTCCAAGGTCTGACAAGATTAACTTGGTATACATTTATGGAACATTTTATAATCAAAATGTTGAAAAGTGTCTTGTTGCCTTGCAGCAAATTGAGGCTCTCTGCAGTATGATATTTCCTCTTACTAACACTAACCTAACCTATTTCAGTGTTGAGGCAACTTCAGTAGTTTCTGCCTTAACTTGGAGATTATCTCTGCTTGGGTGGCTATAAAAATAAATTGTGAGGAATGGTTGCTTAAAACAGGAAATGTAATCCAGTTAAAATCTAACGAAGTTTATATGTCCGAGCAGGCTCATCTGCTAAAATATGAGCCTGGCTGAATCTTTGCTGTAAGTGGGTAGTGTCATTATGCATTTCAAGTTGTTGGGTTGATAATTTGTGCTTTTATCTATATTATTAAAACCAATCTGCCTTCAGTTAGTCAGCATTTTTGCGGCACAGACCTGTTTTAAAAAAACAGACAATTGGGACAAGTTGCTTTTGTGAGCATTAAAAATCTGCAAGGGGAAGGAAGACATGGTTGAATCCTACTAATCTGAGAACATACAAGGCCCATACCCCTAATTTTTCCTTCTGCTACATTATGAAGCCTATTTGTCAAGTGCTCTCCAGCCAGGACGCATCCTGTGTCACAAATTATTACATCAGTTGAAATAATAAAACTTTAAATGTCTGCCATTTCTCAGTGGTATTACATTTTGCTTCTTTATCAGTGAAGTGTGTGGTGTTCACAGCTAGTGTGGCTGATACTTAATGAGGTCTGACCTCCATGGTGCATTGCTATATATTATCTTGCTGTGACTACTGATCACTATTTGTTTTTGTATATCCCCCATTGACTTGGGAATACTATAGGAATATCAGTAATGTATTAAATCTTAACCCTTAAATGCATGCGGTTGCATTTTAAGAATATTGTTTTAGTTAATAGTATAAGTTTAGTGATTAAATAAAAATGAGAAATTAAGCCTAACAAAATATAGTAGTTTAAAAAATACTAAATTGCTGGTTTAGTGCCTTGTGGCATACTGTGTGCATACAGTGGCTCTAGAAGATTGTTAATGCTCTGTGTTGTATTTTTTGTTAGGTTTAACAATGTGCAGAAACTTTCTGTTAAG
The DNA here is from genome assembly GCA_003942145.1 of Platysternon megacephalum. Taxonomy (NCBI): domain Eukaryota; kingdom Metazoa; phylum Chordata; order Testudines; family Platysternidae; genus Platysternon; species Platysternon megacephalum. The sequence continues at coordinate 3,727,257 of QXTE01000142.1, forward strand.
TAAAAACACTAATTAGCTAATGAGTTGGCGACTTACAAACATAGTATTACATATGGGTCAGAGGCCTGTTTGAGGCTCCATGATACTATGTCCTGGTAAATTGCTCTTCTGATCCGTTTCCTTAGTTAATTTGTTATTACTTCACTATGTAGTTGATTTCCTCATTTAAATGTGGTCTGACATGTTTTTCGGCATTCTATCTTATTCTTTTCCTTTATTGTACTGAGCAGTTTACCATTATGAGTTAATCATCATGCTGGTGGCAAACAGTGAGCAGGCCCTTGGCTCCCTTCCATGTAGTTCTGAGAGTTAAATTAAGAATTTTACTTATTGTTTCTTTACTCTGCCTACACACGAAGGCTAAAGTTAAGGTGAATTCCTCTAAAAAATTTAAAAAAATCCAGCATATTTTTACATCTGTGGATTAGAGCCCCTCATCTAATCTATTTTATGTGCTTATCTGCCCCCCCATTACTATAGTGTCTGAGTGCCTCACAGTCTTTAATGCATTTATCCTCACAACCCCCTTTTGAAGTAGGGAAAAGATATTTTCCCCCTTTTGCAACTGAGGGACAGAGAGGCTGAGTGACTTGCCTAAACTCTCACAACTAGCTTGAGTAAATCTGCAAACTTTGCCACCTCATTGTTTACCCCCTTTTGCAGATCATTTAGGAATTTGTTGAGCAGTACTCGTCCCAGAAGAGCAGGGGTGGGCAAACTTTTCGGCCCGAGGGCCACATCTGGGTATGGAAATTATATGGTGGGCCATGAATGCTCACGAAATTAACAATTCATGTTCAAACAGGAACACCACAAGTTTGTTTCAGAATCAACACTATTAAAATAATTCTGTTGAACAATGCGCTGTTAGTACGTTACTGAGCTGTTTGTTGATTTTACCATGCAATTTTGCCCCTCTCTGAACACACATTGTATGTTAGCTAAAACTTTTCAGTGTACTGCACTACGTAAAAGTTTGGTAGTTTTCATGCTTATTGCTGATTTCTTTATGATCTGTAATTAGCTTTGTTGAATCATCAGTGTTTCTCCATTTGACCGTGGCAATAACCAAAATATATTCAAACTATTTTAGCTTCAAAGTAAACCATAATTAAGCAATGTTGTTCATCTATTTAACTCTGAAGAAGAGAGATTCAAATAAACTTTATTAAATAAAGATACATTTTAGTGGAAATAAACATAAAACCTTCCTTACTATTATAAATATAACATCACAACATATTCCAGGCACAGCATGTCCGCAACATCAACCATGCATTCTTTCAAAAATTCCCCTTCAGCAAAAGGCTTATTTTGTTGAGCAGTTTAAAACGTCAGAACATAACTTTCCTTTGTAGTGGCTTCCTGAGCTGTAGCTTGTCGCACATAAATATTTTGCTGAGCTTTTAAGTTTGTCGAGTTTCTCAGCTTTTCTTGCCCTTTCCTCAGTTGTTAAGTTGCTGCCATAATTAGGTTGTTTAGTTGAAAAATGGCGATTCAAATTGGACTCCTGGAACACCGCGATGCTCTCCTGACAAATCAGGCATAGAGCCTTTGAGTTCCCGTTTGTGAAAAAATATTTTGTATTCCATTCTTAGTTGAAATCTCGACACTCGCTGTCCGCTTGTTTTTTTTTTTGTTTGTTTGTTTTTTTTTGTGTGGCAGCGCTCATTTTTGAAAGGGAAAAGAAAATCCTAACTGCTGCCTTTATTTCAAACTGCTGTTTTACAAGATTGCAGGCACTTCACACACGGCCTCGTTTTCAAAAAAAGAGAGAGTTTTTAAGAAAGTTTTGACAAAGTAAGGAAACTGTTTCTATGCTCTTCATTTAAATGAAGATGGTTAAAAGCAGCATTTTTCTTCTGCATAGTAAAATTTCAAGCTGTATGAAGTTAATGTTCAGTTGTAAACTTTGGAAAGAACCACCATAACATTTTGTTCAGAGTTACGAACAACCTCCATTCCCGAGGTGTTTGTAACTCTGAGGTTCTACTGTAACTACACTTAAACCTGTGGTACTACCTTGTTCTAACTTCTCATTAGAGCCATGTATTTCTATACCTTTCAAAATAAATATCTATATTTAATTGCTCAACACTTTTGTTTCCTTCCAACTCAAACATTGGCAAAAGAAAAATAAAATAATTGCTGTCTCTTACTCCCTTCAGTTTACAAATGGAGACCATACATATTTCCTAATTTACAGTCAAAAGTTTAGTAATTGCTATTTAACTATTGACTGTTTGGCAGAAAGCAATTTGATCCAGAAAGCTAAGCTATCATTTTCCTTTTGCTTGTTCTTGTTCATGCTTCATGTGGAAAGTGATATTTCACATTTAATTGAAAACCCTGGGTGCCATAACTCAAAGTAAATCTTTCTTAATGAATAGTGATGAAGCAGTAGGGCATACTGTTCAATGGAAAAGATAAATTCCTTCATTTTTAATATTCCACCATGTACTCCCATATGTGCCAAGTTTATTTTCTCTGCTTATGTTGTAATTTCAGTAATGACACACCCTTATGTTTATGACTTTAAAAGGTATCCTGGAAAAGATGTATCCACAGTGCACCAGGCTCTGCAACAGTGATCTCTCTGGTTTTTGAAATGCCTTTCCTGATTGCACGTCTAGCATCTTATCTTTGTCATCTGCCTCCAACTGCTCCATCGACCATGCTGGCTGCATGTGCACAGAGAGCTACTAGATGTGCATCTGCCAGGAGTAGGCAAGAAGTATTGGGTCTCCTCAGCCTGTGGGTCTCCTCAGCCTGTGGGGAGAAGGGTCTCTGCAAGCACAGCCACAGGCCAATCATGTAACTTACCTAATGTCACAAAAGGAGTCTGTGGCAGAGATAGATCTTCTGAATCCATGCCACAACACCATCCTCGCTTCCAGCAGCTGGAAGACCTGTGGAGAGTCTAGTCCAGGGGTAGGCAACCTATGGCACGAGTGCCGAGGGCGGCACGCGAGCTGATTTTCAGTGGCACTCTCACTGCCCGAGTCCTGGCCACTGGTCCGGGGGGCTCTGCATTTTAATTTAATTTTACATGGAGCTTCTTAAACATTTTTTAAACCTGAAAGGTTGCCGACCCCTGGTCTAGTCTATCCAAAGACTGATACAAAAGATGAAACCTTCAAACAGAGTCCAGGGACAGCATCCATATGGAAATCCCAGCACCCTTGTCACTTCTCAGCAGCTGTGGATCATGTGGCGCCTGGAATTCTCAGCAGGGTATTTTCTTGGGCCTTGCTGATGGAGNTCCCCCCCCCCCCCCCCCCCACCACCACCACCACTACTTACTCTGCCCCAGACTAAACAAACCCAATTTTTTCAATCTTCCCTCATAGGTCATTTTCTAGACCTTTAATAATTTTTGTTGCTCTTCTTTGGACTTTCTCCAAATCTTTCCTGAAATGTGGCGCTCAGTACATGACACAATACTCCAGTTGAGGCCTAATTTGCACGAAGTGGTGCGGAAGAACTACTTCTTGTGTCTTACTTACAACACTCCTGCTAATACATCCCAGAATGATATTTGCTTTTTTTGCAACTGTGTTACTCTGTTGACGCATATTTAGCTTGTGGTCCATGATGGCCCCCAGATCCCTTTCTGCAGTGCTCCTTCCTAGGCAGTCATTTCGTGTGTGTGCAACTGATTGATTGTTCCTTGCTAAGTGGAATACTTTGCATTTGTCCTTATTAAATTTCATCCGATTTCCTTCAGACCATTTTCTCCAGTTGTCCAGATCATTTTGAATTTTAATCCTATCCTCCAAAGCACTTGCAACCCCTCCCAGCGTGGTATCGTCCACAAACTTGTACTCTCTATGCCATTATCTAAATCATTGATGAAGATATTGAATAGAACTGGACCCAGAACTGATCCCTGCAGGACCCCACTCGATGTGTCCTTCCAGCTTGACTGTGAAGCACTGATATCTACTCTCTTGGAAGAGTTTTCCAATAAGTTATTTACCCACCTTATAGTAGCTCCATCTAGATTGCATTTCCCTAGTTTGTTTATGAGAAGGTCATGAGAGACAGTATCCAAAGCCTTACTAAAGTCAAGATAGTAGATAATGTTTCACCTCCCAGCTCAAATACTACATCTGCCACTTCTTCTCTCCTCCCTCCCCCGCACGCGATCCACAAGGCTTGTTACCCTGTCAAGGAAAGATATTAGGTTGGTCTGACACTATTTGTTCTTGACAAATCCATGCTGTTACTTATCACCATATTATCTTCTAGGTGTTTGTAAATTGATTGCTTAATTATTTGCTCCATTATCTTTCCTGGTACTAAAGTGATTGGCAATTTCCAACTGTTCAAAAGTAGGATAATGAAAAAACAAACTTTGGATGCTATGTAGAACGTTAATTGTAGCTTCCAAATTATGGCTGGCCCCATGGAGATAGCTGACTTGTCACAGTGGAAACTGCAAAACCTCATTGATTTTGGTGAACATTGGAAAACCAGAAAAGACTGATTTCTACTGGTGTGAAAAGAAAATCTGGCACTGTTTGGTGCTGCAGAGGAATCTCTCTGGCCCCCTCCCTGCTGCTGCCTATACATCACAGGCAGCAGCGTACTGTGCAATCGGCTTTTGTTGGGCGTACAGCTTGGCCAGTGGTGAAGTTTGTAACCTTTTAGGAAGCCCGTAACATCTGCTCTAATGCAGAGATTGCTTTAATTCTTTTTTTTTTTCTTCTAATGGATTTCATGACTTTGAACTCAAACTTCCCATGTTAGTGTAGATAATCAATTTGCTGTACTACTACATGTTCCGTTGCATTCCTTTTCTTATATGACACTGAAACCTAAACCTTTAGTTTTGATGCTGCATGCTATGAAGTTACATTTCTGGTCTTGGTTGAATGTTTGAATGTAATGGTCACTACATTGCCAGGTTATTCGAGCTTCTGTAGTTTCATTTTTTCCATGAGATTGTCACTGATAACACAGAAACTTAATTGTTATCCTGTGCCTGTATTTAACTTTGTGAATGAGTTCTATTTGGTTTTGCAATACAGGGATTAAATACTGGAGTAAAGCTGTAGGTGAAGCACACTACCTAGTTTTGTTCTTAAAGACCTACTAATGCCTCAGGAGAGACAAACATTTGGTTTAAAAATAACTTTGTATGCATAATTGTGCATGCCTTCCCTTTAAATAATAAGGATATATGCATAAAAACCACATATTTAAGAGCCTGACCTGCACTTCATTTGCTTCCTGAGGTTAGATGCCTTTTGTGTGTCAGGTGACAGTTGTGGAAATAACATTTAGCAATGTATAGGCCTTAGGGCTGGTCCACACTAGGGGCAGGGATCGAACTAAGATACGCGACTTCAGCTACGCGAATAGCGTAGCTGAAGTCGAAGTATCTTAGTTCGAATTTGGCGCGCTTACCTCGCGTCCGCGCGGCGCGTGATCGACGTTCGCGGCTCCCACATCGACTCCGGTAACTCCGCTCGCCCTGCAGGAGTAGCGGAGTTCGAAGTAGCGCGTTCGGGGATCGATTTATCGCGTCCAGACAAGACGCGATAATTCGATCCCCGATAGTTCGATGGCTACCCGCCGATTTCGGCGGGTAGTGTAGACGTAGCCTTACAGAGTACTTTACAAACTTCCATTGTCCTGCTTGTGATATCACAGCATGAAGGTTTGACTTCAGGTAGGGAATAAACATTAGGAGCAGATGAGGCTCTTCTTGACCAAATGCTGCCTTCATGCAAGTACCCTTAGTCATAAAGAATAAATTAAGAGGAATACGGAAATTACAATTGTTTTCTAAATGGGAAGTTTTTAAAAGCTTTCTGAGAACTGTCAACAAGCCTTGAATTCCTTGCTCTAAAGGGTACCTCTCTATATACTAACATTCTGATGTGACTCTGGTACTCAAAATAAAATATTTAAAATTCAGTATAGTGGGTGTTACATACATTCTCAAGAGGCCTTCAAAGGGAATTTAAATCATGTGAAGTTGTTTGTTTTAGAATACTTACTGAATGCTGTATTAAGTGCTGCTTTCCTAGACAGTTCTTCGGAAAGTGTATCTTTTTACTGTATTTTCTTTTCTTTTTGTAAAAACTGATGTAACTGAAATGTTAAAAAAATGTTTGTTGTTTTGAAAACCAATATTTTAAAAATGCCAGCACTCCAGCACTTATAAATAATTTTCAGTAACATCGATTTTCTGTAGAAAGGATTTTAAATTTCTCATCAATTTTTTAACTTAACATCTGCTTTCCTCCAGCAGGTTGTTATATAAATAGGAGGTAGGGGGAGGTGCTCGTTCTGGAGATATTTTTAGTTTATGAGAAATACCTTGGCAATGCCCTTTTATGTACATTTTATCATCTTAAATGGATTTACATCCTTTGAAAGAATTCCATCACTTTCTTTTCTTTGGGCAGTTTTAAGGGTTTTTTATGGGATACTTTTCTGCAGATATTTGCTTTTCATTTCTTAACTTGTAAATATCTCATCTAGTATGTAGACACTAGTGCTCCTGCTGCCTCAGAGCTAAGTATTTTGAAACACATCAGTGAAGACCTCTTTAGTGTGACAATTCCATTAGTTTCTTCCAGTAAAAACTGAGTGAGGAACAACTTGTAGCAAATATGCATATCAGCGATATTCTGCGTACAGTAGAACCTCAGTTACGAACACCTCAGGAATGGAGGTTGTTTGTAACTGAACAAAACGTTCTGGTGGTTCTTTCAAAAGTTTACAACTGAACATTGACTTAATACAGCTTTGAAATTTTACTATGCAGGAGAAAAACGCTGCTTTTAACTATCTTAATTTAAATGAAACAAACACAGAAACAGTTTCCTTACTTTGTCAGACTTTAAACTTTCCCTTTTTTTATAGTTTACGTTTAACACAGTACTGTACTGTATTTGCTTTTCTTTCTTTCTTTTTTTTTTTCTCTGCTTCTCCCTGATTATGTACTTCCGATTCCAGATGAGGTGTATGGTTGACCGGTCAGTTCATAACTCTGGTGTTCGTAATGCTGAGGTTCTACTGTACTTGTCAGGGTACAGTAAGAGCAATTAACAAGAAAACATTACCTGATTCCATTTTCCAGCTTCTTATCAGTTTATAGTTAATGCAGTATGCCTTCATCCTGCTGGTTTTCAAGAATTTGCAAATAGCACACAGAGGAATCTGACCTATGTTTGTTTTAAAAAAAAATCAGTCCAAATGGCATAGGTGCCATGTGGAAAAGCTGTATACCTCTTGTTACGGCAAAGACTAGATTCTTTCTCTAGAGACAGTTTTGGCAGATTTGTGGACAGGAACACCATTTTTGCCCTCAGGCACATGGGTTGAACTTTGAGGTAGTAAGTTTACTAGAATTCAGTTTTGATTAATATTGTAGTTACCAAAATGGTGGATTTATCTTGTTGTTTTCTGAGGACAAGAACTTCCATGGATTTGTTGAATGGTTGTATGAAGCTCGAAAAACCTATCAAACTCCTACCGGCTAGAGGACTAACTACAACTCACATCAGATCTTCCCATTACATCCAGTCAGTTTCACAACCCCCCAAGTCACTGCTGTATGTTGAGTTTTGGTTTGCTCTCTTTCACAAGAATGAGTTTAGAAGAATTAAAATCAAGCCATTTGGTTGTGATGAGTAAATTTTAACGCAACTGATTTTGTGTTTGTGACCACATGGTACCTTTAGGCATCGATTTTAGTCTTGATAACCCAGGGATGGATGAGGACACTTGTGTAGTTGTTGTAAGCAGACGGTTGCCTCTTGGTAGTAAAAAAGTTCAGAATTTAATTTTTTTCACTGCGTTTGTATGCCTTCCGTTTACAGCATTAGGTGTACATTGAATAGTAATCACGTTGAACACTCTAGAGTTCTTAAAGTGTTTTACAAAGGTTGGTGTCGATATAGCCATCTTACATATGGGTGAACTGAGAAATTAGGTGACTTAACCAAAGTTACACACAGTAGAAACAGATCTGGGAATACAATTTGGATCTGCTGGCTCGCAGTCTCGTGCTCTGTTTGGAGTAGAATATGTGGTCCTTCCTTCAGTAGAAGATGCATTGACAAAGCAGAAAATCTAACTTGGTGACAGACTTCTCCTCCATTCACTGAGGGTAACACGAGAAAACTGTAACGTGGAGGATTTATGGAGTTTAAAGGAAATCTTCAATTGCAAAATAGATTAAATGAAACACTCTTAGTACCTTTCCTCACTTTCCAAAAGTAGTTTACAGCATTAGTAGCCAGTAAGGACACTGTAATTGTTAAATAATAAATAAGTATAATACAGTAAAAGCTATGTTATCTGGCACTTTACCAGCTGGAAAGCTCTAGAAACTGGCATTTATGATATCCATTTACAGTCCGGTTGGTGCAGGGCTGGCAGTCTCCCTACCTGGGTCTGTGTGGCTCCCAGGAAGCGGCGACATGTCCCTGCTGCTCCTAGCTGGAAGAACAGCCATGGGAGCTTTGTGCGCTGCCCCTGCCCCGCGCGCTGGCTCCACAGCTCTGATTGGCCAGGAACTGTGGCCAATGAGAGCTGCAGGGGCAGTGCCTGCAGGTGGAGGCAGTGTGCAGAGCTCCCTGGCCTCGCCTCTGCCTAGGAGCAGCAGGGACATGTCACCGCTTGCTGGAAGCCACCCAAGGTGAGAGCCGTCCGGATCCAGCACTCCAAAACCCCTTCCGTGCCCCAGCCCTGAGCCCCCCTCCTGCACCCGAACTCCTTCCCTCCTTATAACTCTTAGTTAACCGGAATTTTTGACTTACCGGCACCCCACATTTCCCCAAGATGTTGGATAACAAAACTTTTACTGTATGGGGGGGGGGGAGCAGGAGTGTTAGCTACATTGGCATTGTATTGTGGAGTAGGTAGTTAAATTGAATATATATTTTGTAGGGTTACATTACGTATCACTAAATAAGAACTCAAAATTGTCAAATGGATTCCACAGCTAGCCGTATCATGGACTTACCACAGGGAGAAAAAGTATTTTTGTAGTTAATGTCTCTGGGAGATGGGGGTATGTTTGCTTTCACAGTCATTTCCAAGTTCTCTTTGCAAGTTATGTTAATTTATATACCTTTCTGCTATTCTCTGATTTCTAAATCTGTCAGTTTCATAATCGGATTCCCAGACTATTTGCAGTGCAGTTCTGAGGTGTTTTTTTTATATTGTGTACCATAGGGGTAATCTGTTGTTACAAGACTGAATATAACTTTCCCCAATGCAAAGATGCCATGTCTAACTGTATGAGTCATGCATTAACATTAGTTGTGGCTACTGCACATCTGGAGGTAAAAAGGATTTTGCTGACTTTAAATATTACACAGGGAGTATGTGATTTTCTTTGGAATTAAACCCTTCAGACAGGCCTTTAATTAATCAATACAGCTGTGACTAAGGCCTGGTCCACACTAGGGGGAGCTATCGAAATAAGATATGCGACTTCAGCTACAGGAATAGCGTAGCTGAAGTCGAAGTATCTTATTTCGCATTACCTGCAGTAACTTCGCGTCCTCGCAGCGCGGGATCGACGGCCGCGGCTCCCCTGTCGACTCCGCTACCTCTGCGCGCCCGGCTGGAGTTCCGGAGTCAATGGGAGCGCGTTTGGGGATCGATCTATCGCGTCCAGACGAGACCCGATAGATCGATCCCCGATAATTCGATTGCTACCCGCCGATCCGGGCGGGTAGTCTGGACGTAGCCTAGTTCTTATTTGCATATGACATGTGAGTTAATTTGACCCATGGGAAGTGCTGACTTGGAATTTTAAGAGCGAAACTATGGGTTTTGGGCAAATTCATCATTAACTTCTGTGGGATCCTGTGGGAGTAAGGTGATGCACAGGTATAGTTCTTGAAACTTGAAATCATCATTAATCTGCCCTGGTCTGTGGTTTGTGACCAAATGAGTGCCATAATTTAGTGGTTTTGAAAAGTTGAGATTTTCTGAATTCCCCGTGTAACCAAGATGATACAATCCTTGCTCCAAAGAAGCAAATTAAAAATGTATCTTTGTATGTGTGTGTTTGTACAATGCTTATAACAGTGGAGTCCCTAGTCCTGATTGGGGCCTCTGGGGACTACTGCAATAAAATTAATATGTGCACAGCTCTCAGGGTGGATAAAAATCAGTGATTTTTTTTTTTAAATCGGATTCTTTTATTTAAATATAATTTTTTTGATAGATCTAAAGATAATTTTAATTAAGATACATTATAAATCAAAGATATCTCATCATGGAATAGGGATTATAAATTCTAAATCTATAGCATGAGACAATATATTCATGTAATGTTTAAGAAAAGTTTTGTAAATGAGTTCCAATAATTCATGGATTAGGGGCTTCTGTATAGATTTAGGTTAATCTTTCTATCTATCCAGTGGGACTCAGTGCTCAGTCTAGAAGATACCATCAAAGATGCTTAGTTTTGCAGTTCTCAAACTGTGGATTTGTGTCTCCAGAGATAACATGATTGTTAATGGCAAAAATGTTTTTAAATAAATATATAGAGGTGAGAAATAACAGACCTCAACCCTATTGTTCCTCTGCAAATTTGTGTACACAGAGTCAATCCCTTACCTTTCTCTTAAAGTGCAAAGTTTCAAAAAATTCAATGAATAGAAGATTGTTGGGGGCGGAATAGATCTGGACAAGGAGAAGAAGTCTGGAGATGAATGTGAGAAGGGAGGGACAGGCAGTAGAAACAAAAGTGAAACTTTGTTCGAGCAGCATATTTCAGAAGTCTTGAGGTCTTTGAGTGTAGCCTTCATTGGTTTGAGATCTACCATACCATTCTCTCACTAGAAGGGAAAACCTATAATGGCAGCAGGCCCTAAAAAAGACCCAGTTTGGGAATATTTTAATGAAGTTCCTCTACCTGTGGGTAAGACAAGCATGCATGCAAAATGCAAACAGTGCAACAAAGAAATGCACAGCCTGGTGATGTTCCCCTCCTAATATAGCATGGCAAGGAAATCCTCTAAATATTAATGATTAACGTGTTGGATCACCTCCCAATGACTTCATGAATATCTGCTTAAGTTACCTTTGGTAAATGAAATAACCAATCATTCGTTTTCTGATATAGCTGTAAAACTAATCTGAAAAGTTTTCAAAATAAATCACTTTAAAAATGTATAGTGCAGGGGTCGGCAACCTTTCAGAAGTGGTGTGCCGAGTCTTCATTTATTCACACTAATATAAGGTTTTGCGTGCCAGTAATACATTTTAACGTTTTTAGAAGGTCTCTTTCTATAAGTCTATAATATATAACGAAACTATTGTTGTATGTAAAGTAAATAAGGTTTATAAAATGTTTAAGAAGCTTCATTTAAAATTAAATTAAAACGCAGAGCCCCCCGGACCGATGGCCAGGACCTGGGCAGTGTGAGTGCCACTGAAAATCAGCTCGCGTGCCGCCTTCGGCACTCGTGCCATAGGTTGCCTACCCCTGGTATAGTGTGTACCTTCTAAAAATGAAACCTACATCTATCTCTGAGTTGTGAAGCATATGTATTAAGGTTATAACAGCCAACAAGAATACACATTTATGTAGAAATCCATGATTAAATGAAGTATTCCTGAGTAATGATTTAAATCAATTTGATTTAAATCAAATCCACCCTGACAGCTCTTAAGGGTTCAAGAATCATAATGGCACAAATGGTGTCAAATGATATGATTTTGGATAGAAGGATTTTGGGCTATAAAAAGGGGGAAGGGACTTTGAAATAGAGGAAGGAAGACAAGTCTGGTCTAAGCCAATGCAGACTGCTCTAATCAGTGGCATTCATGATGGAGTCATATAGATGACTCTGCTCCACTGTGGTTAGTAGTGGTGAGAAGCAGCTAATGGAAATAATGGGAAGGGAAATCTGAAAGGATGGGAAGTGCCTATTTAGGGTTACTTTGCCTGGTAGAGAGTACTATCATTTTACAGTCAACCTAATTCCAGCTTGCAAAACTGAACTACACAACAATAGTTTTCTTGGTGAGGGGGAAATTTTAGTCTGAAAGAGCCTGTTGACTACTGATCTTTGTTCAGCATGAGGTGGTGCTTGAAAACATGCCTTGTATTACTGTGGTCAGAACTCTGTTTAAAAATATACAGTACAATGCCAGGATGTTTGGAATAGATCAGCTGTTTTGAAGACACAGATAGTTATTGTTTAACGCTCACCAACATTATGGGTTTGGACTCATATACTGTGGTGATAGAAGTTGCTGACAGAGGGACCTAAATAAAAAGGTGTCCTTGTGTGATTTATAGGTAGAGAAATAGCAGTTGAACTTTCACCAAGTTCAACTTTCTGTCATTTATTGTCTCTGTTGGACTTTCATGAGCTAAAGTATTGATGGTTTTAATGCTGTTCTAAAGTCTTCGGTAACTCTCTGGCATTCAGGGTTGAGAGGCACCATGCCATCACCTGCCTGTGATGGGGTGTTCATCCTACATAAGGCAGATCAGTTAGTTCGGACAAGTAACCTGGCAGCTGCACTTGGGGGAGAGCCATGGACTGAAAAGCTAACGGATGATGAAACCCAGCTAGGCAGGAGCAGGCTGAGCTTGTATAATGCTTGCAAGAGCTGAGAACAGAAGAGGGCTGCAGGGGAAATAGTCTGCAGTCACTTCCTGAGAGAAGGGATCTCTGTTTGGGCAAGTAAACACAGGGGGCAGAAGATAGAGAAGGGAAGTAGGAAAGAGTACAGGGAAATAGCATCAGGGCCTGGGAGCAAGCAGGCTGTAGTTGCTAGATATATGGTACCTGGGCTGGAACCTGGAGTAGTGGGTGGGCCTGGGTTCCCCTACCAGCCTGTGAGGAAGTGGCATAGGAGCGGGTCTTGGACTGGAAGACTGTGGAATGGCAGGTGGACAGCAGACCCAGTGGGACTTTGATACCCTGGAAGGGGGGCTGAGTCAAAAAGAGGGAGCACCTTGAGTCCTGGAGAGAGAGGAGGGAGGCACAGTGTGAGGAAGGAGGGGGAGGGTCTGACCTGAAAGGCACTAATCTCCAGTCCCAGCCACAAGGAAGCACCCCAGCAGTGAATGAAACCTGTTACACTCCCTTCCCTTTAGCTGAGGAAGGCTTGCCTTGCCTACCCGGGGTCAGCCCCCATATTCCACAAGCCATGGGCAACACAAGCGCTCCCCTCTCAGCTTCTGCTATCCGTCTGCACATTAGCAATAGGCATACTCCAACTCGTGAGCCCTGCAGGCATCCCTCCTGGAATGTCCAGCCCTTGTTCCACTGGACACCCATTATTTAGAAGATTCCCTGCTCCCAATGGAACAGGCCAGCTTAGCTTACCAGTCTCACCTCCGATCGTGAAGCATAGGACTACTACTTCAACTAAAGTAGAGACTCTGGTATTAGCTATAGGCTTTTATCATCTGTGTGGTATTAGACGAGCACATAACACACTTAGGATGTTATATACCCTTGAGGATTTTTTAATTTTATTTTCAAAGTGATTGTTAGTAATCAGGGTAAAAAAAATAAACCAGAGATTCCACCTCTCCTCCCTCCCCCCCTCCCCCACTAGCTTAGTAGGCCTTGCTAGCTCATTAACAGTTTGCATCTTTGCAGTATGTTTTTATGTAAATCAAGCGGGGGGGGTTTTAAACTGCCATGGTTTCTCAATAGATGTGAGCCTTACTTTGACATCAAGCTTCTCACAGAATTTCCATTTGAAACATGTTCTAAAATAGGACATCTCATAAACTGAATTAATGCCATGTGGTTACCGAAGACTTCTGAATACCATTAAAGCTGTGAGTACTAAAGAGAGTGAGGCACTTCATCTCATGCAAGTCCAATAGATAAAATACACAATAAATGATGGAAAGTTGAACTCTGTGAAAGTTCAGTGGCTGTTTCGCTTCCTGTAAATCACCCAAGGAAATCTCTTTATCTGGGTGCCTATGACAATCACCTCCATCATCATAGTATATGAGCCTGTACCATGATCTGTTTTTATTCGCACTGTTGATTCTGAGGTAGCAGTGTCTGCTCACTGATGTCTCACCGTGCTAACGATGTCATTGAAAGGTGGTGTTGAGTCAGTGACAGAAGGTAGATGCGCCCTTTTGCGTTTTGCCATCTGTACTGCGTACCTCTCATCACAGTTGAAGTGCCTTTTTTTGTAATGGTATTAGATGTTTTCTGTGCTCAGGTAGGATATGAAAATGTCCGTCCCTTTTTTGTCTTTTGTTTAATAATGCTTTCCCCACCCAGGACCTTTTTGTTAATAAAGGTCTCAGTAAACTTGGATGTTGAAGAGAGCTCATCAGCCCTTATACATTAATCTCCATTTTTAGATTAGCTCTCAAGATAATACTGTGGCAATTATCTCAGAACCCTTTGAACAATACCCTTAATATTTACTGACAGTAGATTTTTAATTGTTTTTCTGCATGTCAAATTGTTGGTGTAAAAAAGATTTTTATAAGTGTAAACTGCATTTTCATTTTGAAGTCTTCTAGTGTTTGTGAAGGCAAGTCTGATACCATAAGCTAAATCAGGCATACAGCATTATGGAAGGGCTCTATATAAGCTTCCCCATACAGTACCTCTCTGGGCATCCCTCCTGACCTGGTATTTTAATTCTCTGCTTCTTTAGACCAGAGATTATGAATGGCTGTACTGGGTCAGACCATCTAGCTCTGTATCCTGTCTTCCGACAGTGGACCGTGCCAGATGCTTTAGAGCAGTCATTCCCAAACTTTTCGGCATCACGCCTCTTTTAATTTTCGAGAAATCCTCACCCCCCCCCCCCACCTCTCCTTTACCATCATCCAACCCCCCCGATCCTTGTCCCCGACCGCCACCTCCCAGGACCCCCTGCCCCTATCCGCGCCCCCCCCCAGGACCCCACTCCCTATCAACCCCCCTGATCCTTGTCCCCTGACCACCCCAGCCCCTAACCGCCCCGCCCCCCCGGGACCCCACTCCCTATCTAACTCCTCCTGCTCCTTGTCCCCTGACTGCCCCCTCCTGGGACCCCCCCCATCCATCCCCCTTGTCTCCTGACTGCCCCGACCCCTATCCACACCCCCACACCCTGACAGGCCCCCCGGGACTCCCACGCCTATCCAACCCCCCCACTCCCTGTCTCCTGACCTCCCCCCAGAATCTCCGCCCCATCCAACCGCTCCCTGCCCCAGGGCAGGATCTTCTGCCCCTTATCCAACTCCCTCTTCCCCTGCTCCCTGCCCCCTTACCAGGCCGCTCAGNCCCCTCTTTTAATTTTCGAGAAATCCTCCCCCCCCCCCCCCACCTCTCCTTTACCATCATCCAACCCCCCCGATCCTTGTCCCCGACCGCCACCTCCCAGGACCCCCTGCCCCTATCCGCGCCCCCCCCCAGGACCCCACTCCCTATCAACCCCCCTGATCCTTGTCCCCTGACCACCCCAGCCCCTAACCGCCCCGCCCCCCCGGGACCCCACTCCCTATCTAACTCCTCCTGCTCCTTGTCCCCTGACTGCCCCCTCCTGGGACCCCCCCCATCCATCCCCCTTGTCTCCTGACTGCCCCGACCCCTATCCACACCCCCACACCCTGACAGGCCCCCCGGGACTCCCACGCCTATCCAACCCCCCCACTCCCTGTCTCCTGACCTCCCCCCAGAATCTCCGCCCCATCCAACCGCTCCCTGCCCCAGGGCAGGATCTTCTGCCCCTTATCCAACTCCCTCTTCCCCTGCTCCCTGCCCCCTTACCAGGCCGCTCAGAGTGGTAGGACTGGCTTATTGGGAAGCCTGGGAGGTGGGCGGGCACAAGCCGCGCTGTCTGCGTGGCTGCAGGGGAGGGGAGACAGGAGGGGCGTGGCCGGGGGCTAGCCTCCGCGGCCGGGAGCTCAAGGGCCGGGCAGCCTCATGCCCCCCCTTCAAATTTCGGCACGCCCCCCCAGTTTGGGAACCAATGCTTTAGACCGAGTGAAGAGAACAGGGAATTAGTGAGTGATACATCCCCTGTTGTCCAGTCCCAGCTTCTGGCAGTCAGGCTTAGGGACAACCAGAGAGAGCATGGGGTGACGTCTTTGATCATCTTTGCTGATAGCCACTGAAGGACCTGTCGTCCATGAACTGATCTAATTCTTTTTTGAACCCAGTTATATTTCTGGCCTTCACAACATTGCCTGGGAATGAGTTCCAGGGTGAGAGTGCCAGTTATGCAGAGTTGTGGAGAAATTCCTAAATTCATTTCAGTTCTGATGTAAGCACTTTAGAACCCAATTGTCATTGTCTAAAGGTTGCTGTTTCACTGCTCCAGCTAGCTACCTGTTCAGACCTCCTGATTCTTTCAGTTTCTGGGGCCCAGAAGAAAAAATGTCATTCTATCACCTACCTGCTCGTTCAAAAGTCTGTTCTGTGCCTTGATTTATCCTTACAGTGAATGTAAACATTTAGCATGTGTCTGCCAAATCAAATACAATATTTGATTTTGACACTTTCTGACTTTGCCACATCAAATCTGTCTGGGTCATGAAGTCCAGGGATCTTTGTTTATGCTTTGCTCTCCCCAGCTACCCAAGCAGAAAATGCCATGTGCAACACCTCTATTGCTGAAGTGGAGCAAATTCCAATCCTGATTCATATGGGATTTGCTGACATTTTGTTTTATTTCTCTACCTGTCTATATTTCTGGTTGTCATCTTGATTAAAAAGTACTTTTTTTTTCCTTGTAAAATTTGTACTTGCTCTAGGAAACTGAAGACTCGTTGTGGTCCTGTACATCCTACTGAATTTGCCACTTATGTTAAAATATAGCTTTCCTTTCTGCATTAGGCTTTTTACAAAGTTTGTTGAAATAGTGGATTCCTTATGTGGTTTATTTAGTTGTTTATAAGTGGTACTTCGCTTGTTAAACATGTAGTTGTCTTTGAAGGCTGCAGATTTACCAAGCTCTGTTTGTCAACATGTCAGCTGTCACAAATGTTTTACAGTTCAAGGATAATTTAAATGCCTTTTGCTGGTTAAAGAAACTGACATTTCTGTGAGCATAAAGGTTATGAAAAAACAGATTCTAAGTCCAGAAATAGTCTTGGCAATAGAGATTTATAATTTGGAAGTGTGGACTCTATGAAAACCCTAACACTTCAGGTATTTGAGCAAGTATCCTGTATCCCTTAAATTTAAATATACAAGTATTGAGATTGATTTGTGTGGGAACCCAAACTTCCATGCTTTCTCATCGGAGTTACTTTCTCTGACTATGCTTCCTTACTATAAAGAGAAAAACAAAAATATTTACTGAATATTGTTACAGGCCCTAAGTTAAATTATATTTAATGGGATAGGAGTATCTACCAGAAAACCTACTGATGAAATTCAAACTCAGGCTCGGTAAGTTAATTTGTCTCTTTATACAACCCATAGATCTGTAGGAATATTGAGGCAGTCTGTGTTTGTAAATATTAAGAACAACTTTGCACTTCAACAGTACGATTATAGATACCTTCCATTAAGTTATCCTGTAATTAACCATCTTGTACAGATCTAGGGCAGTGTTCACATAACCTCATTATTTTCTGTGGACAAAGTTAAATGTAACTGTATTGAATTAATAAGTGTAATATATTTTCATTCATAAATAATGCTGGTTATTAATCAGATTATCATGGTTCATCACAGAGTCCGTAACATTTGCCTTT
The DNA here is from genome assembly GCA_003942145.1 of Platysternon megacephalum. Lineage (NCBI taxonomy): Eukaryota > Metazoa > Chordata > Testudines > Platysternidae > Platysternon > Platysternon megacephalum. The sequence goes on from QXTE01000142.1 coordinate 3,744,928, forward strand.
TTAAAAAATATGTCATGGCTGTTTATTAGCTCTCTAGAGCTTTCATTTAAAAAAAAAAAAAAAATTCTAGCCCTTATGTCTGTGAAGATAATCTTCCATATATGACTGAGTGAAACCAGTGTAGTTCTAAGTTCTCCCAACAAACAGTACATCTTCAGAGCATGCTCTTTCTTTATACAAAGATCTATAGGAATTCAGAAGAGTAGACAATGCTTTGCCGAAATAGAACAAACTATCAGTTTTATAAGAATTGCTCTATCAGTATTTTGTATTATGGATTTTTCTTATTTTGAATAATTTTATTTAAATACATTTAAATTAAAAAATAAACAATATATTTATTTAAGAAATGTCAACCAATTAGAAGTGTAATGTAGTTTTCATGTGTGAGCGGCATTATACAATGACATTGTGCTTTTCTTATCAAACCATTTTGATGGGTAACTTGAGTTGTACATGTCCAGATTTGAAATATTTTATGAATACCAATGTAAGATTATTAAACCATATCCAGTAGTTGATGATAAAATACTTGACTTGCAGTTCAGTTACATTTGATTGTGTTGCCACCATCTTGTATTTTCTGCATGGAGCTATTAATCCATTAGCCTCTTTGGTTACTTTTTAACCCTTCAAGGTTAGACCTACAATGGACTACAAAGCACTCAATCACATTATAAGCAAAGACTAATCCACCATCATGCCTCGTAGGATCACTCGCCTTTAGGGTGATTATGTACAGTGGACCTGAGGTATTTAAATATTAGTAGCCTAAGGAGGAAAGTTCCCATATTTATTGAACTTATACAGCATTTCTAGTACATGGTATTGCATTTGATCTGTTTTTGACTTGTGGCAAGTGTTTAGGAAATGGGGATGGTTTAATTGCTTTTAAACATCAGATGAGACAGATAAGTCGGTCATTGCTGTTCCCAGTGAACATTAGAACTTATGGTACTTATCATAAGAGCAGTGGATGTTTTGCTATTTTCACTCAACATTTTCACTTCTTTCTGTAGCATGGTATGCTGTATAATTGCTCTCATATTTTACCCCAGGGATAGCTGCATGGTTCCTCTGAATGTATGTATGGTTTATGAAGTGCTTTAGCATTTTTGAAATACAGGTTCTATACATAAGTCTATTTTTTTCAGTTTTTAATTGTTCTATAGATCACTTGAGACAAGTGAGAGTGCATATTTGTTTCTCTACCAGGATGACTGATTGACCAAGGCCACAACAAACAGGTGATGGTTATATGTATAGTATTCCAACCTATTCGTTCTCTGGAAAGGCAGCAGAAAACCTTTACCTAGGAGGAAGCATGAGGGTGCTGTGGAGACAAACTTGGTGTAAAGGAATCCCCAGCTCTGCCCAGTTCTCCCTCACGGCTCAGTAACTTGCGCATGCTGCGAGTGAGAGGTGGGAGGAGAACTGGTGGAATCAGATGCCCAATACCTCCGAGAACCAGTTCACCAGAGACGGACCAAGTGTTGTAACTCCAGACCGTCAAGGGACAGCAAACTCCTTATCACGTTCAAAGACAAGACAGGGAGATGGTACTTTTGTAGTGGAAGTTTGTGTCCATAGTCTCAGGATGTCAAGAGCAGGGACTGAACAGGCTAATAGGAATCTAGGAAAGGAGGCAGGGGTATAGTAAATCTTGCAACAACTCTGCACTAAAAATGTTTCCTGCCTAGCATAGAGCCTGCACTTCTGGGTGTTGCCACTGTAGGTACTTTTGTACAATAATGTTTTCCACATAGCCCTTAAGCCTAATGATTTCTAAGAAATTTTTTTTGACACAACTTAATTTCTAACTCTTTATTTCTAATTCAGCACATGAACAGTAGGTTGTAAGCAGACTACTTTAATTTTAATTCTAGGTGCTGGATTTCCTGAAGGTGATCCGATGTTTCCTTTCATTGGATCATCCAGTATGAAAAGGGCTGTTTTGAATTAAACCCAAGTATCTTTCAATCTAATGTGTGTATATTCATGTTAGTCATATCTGCTTTGTTAACGGTGAGCCAGCGATTCATTTCTCCTACTAATCTGTTGGTAGTTCAGCCTGCTTCTATATTTAATTGGAAAAGGTACAGAAATTCCATATGAAGAGAGATTAATAAGACTGGGACTTTTCAGCTTGGAAAAAAGAAGACTAAGGGGGGATATGATAGAGAGCTATAAAATCATGACTGGTGTGGAGAAAGTAAATAAGGAAGTGTTATTTACTCCTCTTCATAAGACAAGAACTAGGGGTCACCAAATGAAATTAAGAGGCAGCAGGTTCAAAGCAAACAAAAGGAAGTATTTATTCACACAAGGCACAGTCAACCTGTGGAACTCTTTGCCAGAGGATGTTGTGCAGGCCAAGACTATAACAGGGTTAAAAAAAACTAGATAAATTCATGGAGGATAGGTCCATTAGTGGCTATCATCCAGAATGGGGAGGGATGGTGTCCCTGGCCTCTGTTTGCCAAAAGCTGGGAATGAGTGACGGGGGACGGATCACTTGATGATTACCTGTTCTGTTCATTCCCTCTGAAGCACCTGGCATTGGGCACTGTCGGAAGACAGGATACTGGGCTAGATGGACCTTTGGTCTGACCCAGTATGACCGTTCTTATGTTCTTAATGTATAATAGGTGCCTTATGAATGCCATGTGAATCTACAAAGGCATATGAGCTGCTACCCCACACCCCAAAAGTACTTTGTTTACCAGGTACCATAAAGTCTATATCTCATGATAGTTGGGCAGGTAGAAAGGGTGGTGTATGTTAGCATTGCATTCACTATATTTGCACTTACTTGATAAGAAGTTAGAAATAGAAACTTTTTGTTGGAACAAATAAGTTCTCCAAATTGAGACACGATGTTTTGTTCTGAACCAGAGAGCACAAAAAGTATATTTATTTTTCCAGAAAGGAAAATTGATGCATAAACACTCTCCAAGGTGAGAGTTATCCTTCCTGCATGGTCACTTAAACAATTTTAATCGGGCTAGCAGTCAAGCAAACACACTATCAGTATTTGCATGAAGACAGGATTGGAAATGGAGGTTTCAGCCTGAAATTGAGCTGCATCAAATTGGATCAACTAGGGTTATCATTTAGCAGAGAAAAAGGCCGTCACAGCAGATAAATTATCTTTCTCTGAAGTAGATTTTCACTGTAGATCTATATACACCTCTACCCCGATATAACACAGTCCTCGGGAGCCAAAAAATCTTACCGTGTTATAGGTGAAACCGTGTTATATCGAACTTGCTTTGATCCGCCGGAGTGCGCAGGCCTCCCCCCCCCCCCCCCGGAGCGCTGCTTTACCGCGTTATATCCGAATTCGTGTTATATCGGGTCGCGTTATATCGGGGTAGAGGTGTATCAATGACTTTTTTTTTAGTAAAATAATTTCTTGCCACGTTTTAGATGGGAAATCGTGGACAGGAGTGTTGGGTTGGGTGCCTAATGAATACATGTAATTATTTGTGAAGAAATGAATCACTATTTTTATAGTATGTGTTTGTTTGCTTCATTTAGTTGAGAAATACCTTTTACTCCCTTGTTCTTATAGAATTTGGGGGAAATCAGTGTCCCATAATGCTACCTGAGTCATATTTGGGTCCGTCTTCTATTTTAGTGCCAAGCCTTACAAATCTAGTAAACACGCACATTTTCCATGGCAGTTTTGCTAGCAACTGCTTTGTTCCGTATGTTTAGTAAAAGGCCAGCCATTACGCTGCAATCTACTAAAGATGTGGTAGCATCCAGTTGGACATAGAGCTTTTCATCTCCATGAATGTGGGCCGTACTTACAGGATGTGGGACTTTATTCTTTGAAGTGTTGACTCTGAAAAGGATTTGGGGATCATAATGGATAATCAGCTGAACATGAGGTCCCAATCCAGTGCTGTGACCAAAAGGGCTAATGGATGAATAACAGAGGGATCTTGAATAGGAATATCTGGCACTGGTGTGACCACCACTGGAATGCTATGTCCATCTCCAGTGTTCACAATTCAAGAAGGATGTTGATAAACTGGAGAGGGTTCAGAGAAGAGGCACAAGAATGATTAAAGGAATGGAAAACATACCTTGCAGTAATAGACTTAAGGATCTTAATCTATTTAGCTTATCAAAGAGAAGGCCTAATGGATAACTTGGTTACAGTTTAAGTACGTACACAGGTTAGAGAAATTTGATGATAGAGAGCTCTTCAATGTAGTAGACAAAGGTGTAACAAGATCCAATGGCTGGAATTTGAAGCTAGACAATTCAGACTCAAAATAAGGTGCAGATTATTAACAATGAGGGTAATTAACCATTGGAATAATTTACCAAGGGTTGTGGTGGATTTTCTATCTCTGGAAATCTTTAAAATCAATATTGTTTTTCTAAAAGATAAGCTCTCAAACAGGTATTCATCCAAGGCAGGCTTACAGCCTGTACAGGAGGTCAGATGATCACAGTGGTCCTTTCTGGCCTAATAATTTATATATATCTAGGTCACTGATTTGGATTCAGCTCAGATAGCAGCAATTTTCAGTTAATACCTGTTTGTTTGGAGGTGGTTGGCCTGTATAAACTGAGCTGTTGTTTTCAGTCCAGTTCTTAATGCACCAGGGGCCTACATCACAAAAGTCTCCATCTCCCAGTAAAATGTCTGAATGGACAGGCCAGAGTTATTTTTTCCAGGTTCTAGATTAAATAAAACCTAATTTGTTAAAGCTATATTTTTCCCCTACAGGGTTTCCTTTAAAGGGAAGGAAAATTACGTGCTAATAATTACAGTTAAGGTAGGTTCCTCTGTAAAGCCCCATTTAGCCACCACTCTTCTACTGGGGTAGGGTTAGTAACTTAAGGATCTATCTTCCCTTGGATACTTGCATATAACTCCCATTCATGTCATTGAGAGCTATGCATATACCTAAAAATGGTCTATGTGGGAAGATGGACAAATTTAGTTCCCTATAATATGTGAACTAACTTTTATGGTGTCGAGTGAAAGGAGCTCAGAATTACTAGAGCTTTCCTTTTGCCTCTGGATTCTCAGCTATGAGCAGATTCCTGTAGGTGATGCTGCACTTTGCAGTTCTTAATAAATAATAGTTTTCTGTTTTGCAGCTCTTTGGCTTCCTAAATCACTAGCCTGTATTCCCAATAATTAGCTACTCTATCTTGTTACTGGTCTTTACATGGCTGATTTTCAGATACATTGAAATCTCTCCTCTTAACTACTTATTCAATAAAATTGTTTTTGCTAGCAGATTCAAAAGAAATTTTTTATTGAACCAAACTACAAATCAAGATACAAAAATTATTCCTTCAGTTGAAATATGTTTTAAGGGAAATTTCATTACCAATTACTTTTCTTTATTTTGCTTTAAATACATTTTTGTGAAGGAGTACAGTACTACCTTAAGAGTACTTAGTGAAGGTTTCTTTTACAGAAAATTAGTCCGGCTTTAATATTGCGGCATGTTGCCATACATTTATGTAGATTAATTCCCAGGCTGTTGCAGGTGAGACCAGAATCCTGTATTGTTGTCTGACATGGAAGCCCAGCGAATGTTCTCTGCAGTGTTGGGATTACAGAACTGTCTACTTGCAAGTGAGTGGTTGGGAAGAATTGTAATTAACCCCACACAATGGGATTCTGGAGTGCTGTGGTACACAAACATGTTTGAATATTGTTAGTATGTGGTAGGTGTATCAAAACTCATAATGTAAGAACCTGACAAGGGACCTTCAGCTGCTAGCCCCCGTAGACTCTAGCACCTGAGGATTCGTGCTCAGACGTATGGTAGGCAGAAAGGAAGGGTTGCAAATATCCTGTATTGGTGTTTCCCAAACTTTTATAAGTGGAGCCCCGTATTTCATGAAAATGAAACCAATGTGCCCCTCTTCAGCCATGTGATGTGGTGTTAAAACCTCACCTAAAATGAATGGTCACTCAGTGTGGATTTGAGTAGATCATAATATACTTCCTTTGAACAGTAAAATAGTTGTCAGTGTTTACAGGTATCATCAATGTCATAAGAACGGCCATACTGGGTCAGACCAATGGTCCATCTAGCCCAGTATCCTGTCTTCCGACAGTGGCCAATGCCAGGTGCTTCAGAAGGAATGAACAGAACAGGTAATCAAGTGATCCATCCCCTGTTGCCCATTTCCAGCTTCTGGCAAACAGAGGCTAGAGACCCATAAATGTTGCAGTTTACACATCAGCTATTATTTCAAGCTCAGGCAGACACTTCTGCATCAATTAATTGTTTCACATTTTCAAGATTTTCTTCACAACCATTACATTTAGAAACTTTTTTAAAATGAAAATTGAAATTGAAGAACAACTGAGGCTTGTCCACACCTCCACTTAGCTGATCCCCTTCTCACCCTCCCTCACCAGAGGGTCATGCCCCTTTGGGGAAAAACGTCTTAGGTTCTAGTGCTTACTCAGTTACAATCAAGATTGACCATAGTAAATGCAGTTTTTCTAGTGTCTGTTTACAATAATACATTCTGTATCTGTAGATGCTTTCGTGTAGCTTAGAGTTGTACAAAAGTAAAATGGAGCTTGAAGATTTCTTCTCTGTGTAGCTGAATGAAAATTTTCTCTGAAATTTTAAAAGGGGAAGTGGGAAAATTTGAAGGAAAAGGTAAGTGTAATATACAGGACTCCATGCTTTTCATCATGTCTCCCTCTAGTGTTTGGTTCCAGCAGGGATAAGAGTGTGCTAAGATAACAGTTTACTCAAGTGGTAGATATGTGTGCCTTTGGTGCTGAAGGATCACTCCTTGCTGATATCCATGACGTTTGTATGCTGTCCAGTGGGTTGCAAGGAGCAATACAATTTGTCTCAATGCTAACTCATCTGAGAGGCTAGCTCTCAGCACAGAAATGCCGATTCTACGTTACCTATGCAAATGGGATACTAGCTAGCCATGAAGTAAATCTTGTAGCCAAACTTCCCATACAGTGTCTGTTTTGGATAAAGCTTGTATCAGCATACCTCTACTGTATCAGCTGTATCAGGTATGTATCATGATACATACCTGATACATGTATCATGAGTAAAGGTATGCTGATACGTACATACATACATGTATCAGCATACCTTTATTCACACCTGGAAGAGGAAGTGTTGTATTTAATCAAGGAGTGGGCAGGGCACATCTAAACCTTATTGCCACTTCTATGAAAATGAAAGGAACCAGGAGTTTCCTTTGGAGATAGTAAGTGATGAAGAGAATGTTTCATATATACATATGGATTTCTGGGAGTTGAAGTTTCAGGTGTGATTTGCTTTTTCTATTGTAGATTTACAGGCATATTTTAGAAAGGGTTTGTCATACGGGAAAGTTAATCTGAATTAATTAATGTTAATTTGAAGCAGATTAGTTAAACAGCATTAAATCCTTTTGTTGATGCTGTTATGCAGAATTGAAGTGACCTTAATTCAGTTTAGGTTAATTCACTTCCAAAGTAAATTAAGATGAACTGAATTAAAGCCACTTTAGTTCTGAATTGTAGGTGTTTTTTTCCTTTTTACCTCCAGGATATTAAATATAAACTCATCAGGGTTCAAGTAGCCCAACTCATTAAAAGCAATGGCTGTGTAAAAATCCTGAAGAAATCTTAAGAAGGATGGGAAAGGGAAACCCTTTACAGCACTGATCAAGATACAGTATCTTATGCTCAGTAGATTACCTTGTGTCTGGTGTCAACAGCTTGGAAATAAAAAGGAAAAAACAAAATATACAATACATTTTTATCTTGTCGATTCAAAATGTCTAGTATTCATGTGTTTGTGACTATTAAGGGGTTAATTATAATAAATGTTCAATTAACTTCCTCACTGTTTGAGAATTCTATAAAGGAAGCTAAGTACGTTGTTTTTCTGGGGTCTAAAGAGAAACAAAAATTAATGCGGGAGCATTATTTTGATCATAGGCAAAAATTACTGTTAAACTTTATTTTTTAATTAGTGCACCAGTGCAGTATTTTTTAAGTAGATAAACACCAGTGCAGTGTTTATCTACTTAATATTTACCTTTGCTACGGGAAACAATTGATTGTTTTGATCCACAAAGACATTTGTGGTTTGATGTCTGTAAAACTGGTTTTGCTTTTTTGTGAACTGTGCAATTTGTAACTTTCTTCTGAAAACAAAAATACGAGAAAGAGGTTGATTGTATTGAAAAGCTTTTGGGACCTTGATGATTCCAGAATTTAAACTGCAGAACCAAATTTGAGGCATGAAAAGTACTTAAAAAAAATCCTAAAGATGTAAAAAGCTATTTGTGATACTCTTGATCAAAGATAAATATTGGGTCAAAGCAAGAGAAAGCAGCTTTGACTGAAAAGCTTTATTTTTCACCTTGTACCATAAAAACTCTTTAAACTATTCCATCCACATTGGTGCTTCAGACACTTCCCGTGATGCATTATTTCATATAGTATGTCTATTGGATGACTAGACCTATGTTGAATGACCTAATTATTAATAGTCCTGTGTCCTTCATGTAATTTCACTGTTTAGTTTACATATGGTCATTTAGGACTTGGCTGTATTCTCAGGAGGTAATTTGATCAAAATCTCTTTCTTTTTTTCCCAAACAGTCTCTTTTGAATGAGGCAGGATTACGTGCGTCTGTAGTGTCACTTGGAGACTACTGAGTGCGTGTGGTGCATCTAGGGTTAGCCACATCTCCAAGCAAAGGCAGAAACAAAATGCTAGCTAGTGGGCGCCCTGTAAGGAATTAATCATAATGCAGGAAAAAGAGGCTCTCATATCTTAATTATTGCTTGATTTAAATGAAACATTTGAGTTTCCACCATACTGAAATATAAATAACTTGGAAAAAAACCCTCTGATTTCATTAAGATTACTCTCTGGATGTTAATGCTTTATTCAAAGATAGGAAAAAATCTCAGCACATAATTTGATCATAATAAAATGTTTATGGAAGAAGACCGAGTGCTTATAGGAGCACTAGAGAAAAAGAAATGAGAGATGGGAGCCATGAAAATTTGAGAGAGCTGCCATTAGAACAACATGTATTACAGTAGCTCTAATACAAGATTCCACTCTGGACTTAAAGATGTATTTGCCACTGCAAAGTTTGTAGGTTTGTTGGGAAAGTATTTAAAGGGGTCTTAATTGTTTTCTTAATCTGATATTTAACTAGTAAAGTGGCAATATGCTAATATTTCTTTCTTGAAATTATTTTGAGTAAGAATGTTCTGTTAATTGACCCATTATTTGAAATGAGCTTAATTGTAATACTTAAGATGGCAGCCTCTTGGATCATGTTAGCTAGCCACATTAGATGAAATACTGGGTTGGATTCTATTTTACCCTTTTTATTAGAGCAAATTAACCGATACTTCACAATGAGAATACTTTAGTAGGTGAATATGTGATTTGAAAGAAAGTCAGACCAAGAGTACATTCTTTAATACTAAAAAGAGTTGTTTAGGAAGTACCACTACTTGTAATGTGTTACCTTATAGTTCCTGTCTTCATCTAATCAAACCGGTTTAATTTTGGATGGATGTGATCAGAGCAAGGACAAATGTGGAGTTAGTTAAATTGAGAAGTTTAGGTCAGATTAAACCAGCAGCACAAGTAGGGTGGTCCGGTCCGGTCCGCCGTACCAGCAAGATATTTATATCCGGTATGGCGTACCGGAAAGAGGAGTAACAGAATGTGGGGCCGCAGCTCCTCCGGCGCAGCTGTACCGCCCCCAGCCCTTCCACACAGGGTCTCCTCTGTCTGTACAGCAGCCGTGCCGGAGAAGCTATGGCCATAGGGCCGCCTGGTGGCCCCACGTTCTGCTCCTTTCCAGCTGCAGTTCCCAGGAGAGTCCTGTGGTTCAGGGCTCTCCTGGGAACCGCAGCAGGGAAAGGAGCAGAACCCCCAGCCCCACTCTGCCCCCTGCCTTTCCACGGAGTTGCGTCTCCTCTGGTTCCCAGCAGCAGCTGCGTCAGAGGACAGGGCTGGGGGCGGTACTGCCACCGGAGGAGCTGCCAGTTTTCTGCTCCTTTCCCCGAGAGCCCTGAACTGCAGGTGGTAATGCAAAAACCTAGTGCTCCCTTCCAGACCACTAGGCCTTTTGCTTCACCAATCAATTTAGTGAGGAAATAGAAGCAAATTTAATCTTAAAGGTCATTCTGTTTTTAAAGGCATAGAAGTCTACTTAACAATGACAAAGGAGTTTTTCTGTCAATGTTAAGTAAACTTCTATGCCTTTGAAAACATAATGATGCATTTTAGCTTTGTATGGTGACTGTACTTGTTGGAAGGCATGCTTCACACTGCCCTCATAATGGTGGTATTTTCTTTTACTTATGTATCCCCATTTATGTACTCTCAGCACTTCACAGATATATAAGAGGTCCCTGGCTAGAGGAGCTTGCAGTCTAAATTAGATAGATAAAACATAATGAGTAATGATCAGGTGGCACAAGAAGTGCAAGCGCTGCTGGAGAGGAAAGGTTAGTGAGGGAATTTTGAAGAACGGAGTGCTTGTTGGCTAGATGGAGGGATGCTGCTCTGTTTGTAGAGGATAGTGTGAAAAAGGCCTGGAGTCTTGAGTGACAGAAGAGAAAGTGAGCCTTAAGGAGAGGGGAGGGAGGAGAAGCGCGTGCACACACACTTGCAGAGATATTGCCTTTTATTAAATTGCCTACTCTTTTGTATGTGAATATGTATGTTTCACTCGGAGCACAATGCCAAGGCTCTGACAGAAGAGAGCCATTTAGTTGACATGGACAGCAGCTGCTAGAGTATTTTTTGACTTGCAGGTGTGACTGAAATGTATCAGTTGTTCTATAGAACTTCATGCTCCCTATGCAATGAAATATGGTAGGTTATCGATAGCTAAGCAGGTGGAATGCAATGTAACTCTAAGTCAAAGGCAGGGATAATTTTAATCACCCCAGAAAAGACAGACCCTAAAATATGCACTTCCTAGAAGGCCTCATTACAGAACAAAGAAGCATGAATATCTAGTGGCTAGAAGAGGGGATTGGGAATCAAATGATGTTCTGTTCTCAGTTCAGCGGTAGACTAATTATATGATCNTTACAGAACAAAGAAGCATGAATATCTAGTGGCTAGAAGAGGGGATTGGGAATCAAATGATATTCTGTTCTCAGTTCAGCGGTAGACTAATTATATGATCTAGAGGAAGGTAATTTACCTGTCTGTTTATTCCCTTATATAAAGTGAGGATTCTGATCACAACTTTGTAAAAGCTTTTTTAAATCTTCAGGGGAAAGGGGATTTGTGATATATTTATAAATATGGATAACCTCGCCGTAGCTGAAATAAGGTTCTTAATTCGTGGAAAACCAACTGTACACATTACCCACTGAAATGGCCAAATAACTTTTCTGTGGTTAAACAGGCAAATAGAAAGGAGAGAATGAGCAAAATCTAGACTATGGAAAATGTTGACAAAAAAACTTCCTTTTGTTATGTGAATTTTTTAACACTAGGCTAGATGACTCCGTATAAACTCTACATTGTAAATGCATTCAGTGCTATAGCTGTAGTAGTTGGTCAGGATGTTGTGCAATAATCAGCTTTCTTGTGTAAGTTAATTGCTCTTACAATTTTTTTTAGTAAAACCGCAGCTGTTTTATTTGCTGAGCACTATTTTTCACAGAAATTTTCACAACAGTTTTTGCACACACTTCCTCTGCATTAAGACACTAGACTTTTAAGGCTTATGTCTTTCAGCAGAAGAGATATGATTAGCCCAATAGTGGCTTAGAGCAGCGTTTCTCAAATGCGGCCACCAGGGGCTTTTCTTGTGGCCACAACCACCTGGGCTGTGATAGGGTGGCGGTGGGTGGCAAAATAGCCTCTCCCCCTCCCTGTTGCTCCTGGATGCGCTGCCTTAGTGTTGATTGCTGGGGCTGCCAGCAGGGGTTGGGCCCTGCCCACCTCTGGAGACACCTGGGGCACAACGCTGGAGGAGCAGGCAGCCAGTGAATTCCTCCAAGGGCGATGGGGCTCGGGCTTTGATCTTCAGCCCTGGGGTGGCGGGGCGGCAGGTTCTGGCTGATGGACTGTGGGCTCTAGCCCTGGGCTCTGGCTGTGAGGCAGTAGATCCCAGGCTCCGGCCGCGGTGCTTCGGGCTCTGGTTGCGGGGCTTCAGGCTCCAGCCCCCCGCTGCCTCCCTCAGCCCCCCTATCCAGGGCTTAATTTGTCCCCAGGCTTGGCAGGGCTGAGTAAGTCTGCTGTGAAAAGTGATACTGGCATGTTTGTTAATGTCACTTTTTACAACAGACTTACTGGCTAGCAATACATAAACTACGATGATTTGGACGTGTCTATGCACATATTTATTTGTTTTTCCTAAAGCTAGTTAAGTATTTTAGCGAAAAGTGTGAGAGCGTCCACCAGCAAGAGTTGGTGGCCGCACTTTGAGGTCACCAAAAAATTTTTCCTGAGAGCCCCTGGCTTAGAGCACAGCAGTTTCTTCCATTTAGTCACTGAATAGCAAGCGAAAGATTCTCTAAGCTGGATGTATTACGATAAAACATAATAGCTACACATCTGTTCCAAGAGTTCATGGTTTCAGAAGTTCATAGTTTCAGGAGCTACATTTTACAATTCTTTGTTTATAAATGAATATAATCCAGACAATACTGTTCATTTCAGAAATCCCCACTGTCCAGAAAGGCAATTATATATTGACTGAAATTCTGCAGTAGATTGAGTGCATAATTATGGTGCTTTAAAAAAATGGCAGGTTTGTTTTAAAATATCCTTAGAATTTGATTTGTAGCTTTCAGATCATGTTTGTATGTTACATTCTTGAATGTGGCAATTATATTATTGTGCACTTTTAAGTTGCAACCTGATTGAGCCTTGGTAATCTCTCTAAAAGGTCTTGACATCTGACATTATGATCTAGTCAGATGACAACTACAATCTCTGATGCTCTGTAATTGCACATTTGTACTACTCTACAGCAATGGTGTCAAATATTTGGCTTTCAAGTCTGATCTAACTCAATATTTGTGAGCCATATGACAAATTCATGTCCTGCAAAATCTAAGCTTTTGTTTTTTATAAAAAACACTCCTCGCCCCCAAAGTTGCTAGTCCTCATGGTTTCAAAGAACCTTCAAAACATGGGTATATTTATTCCATGCCCTCATCTTGAGTTTGCAAACAATAAATGCTATGAGAGGTGTACGTTTCCCCTCATGCCTATTCTTCCCATTCAGTATTTTAATTCTTAAGGCCTAATGTTGATACTAGAAATGGAGTTGACATTTAATTGCTGATGATTTTAACAGGTGGGTTTGGAAAGGGAGTAAGACTGGGATAGTAGCCTAAGTAGAGAGAATTTGAAATTGCTGCAGGGAGGAAAATGTAGAGGAAAGAAAAGGAGAGAGAGAAAAACTTAGGGGAGAAGTAGAGAAACAGAGGAGGATACAGTGGTGATCCCAAAAGGCAATCAGATCTCTCTCTCCCCTCCCCCCCCCACCCCAAATGATACCAAATGCAACAAATGCTTAAATAATAACTAAAGTTTACTTACTACAGTGATGCTAGCAGACTAGGTGCCAGCTCATGCCAAAGGCCCAGGGCCTCACTGACAAATGCACAGCTGGCAACCAGTTTGGCTTACCTGTGGGTTAGTACAGTTAAAATATATATTGGTGTTTATAAGAATGTGTTTAGGGTTTAGACTTTATGGAATGCTTGTAGGATGCTGCATGTATTTAATCCTACTTTTAATATCTGTATTCCAAGATATAAAGCTATATTGAGTGTTTGCATTGTCAACTTCTACAATTGTGTAACTCTCCAAACAGGAAAGGAAGAATTAATTAAGGTAAAGTACTTGTCCTGCACTCACCCCATCAGCTTGGATTTTTGGGGTGAAGGGGATAAAAATCCCTGACAAGGAGAAACCGGGATCTCTGTACTATCTGGACTCTTAGGGTTAAAGATTCCTAAACATAAGCAAGAGATCCCCGTGTTGCTTGGTGTGGGTCAGCCCTAAAGGACATACAGAGCTGCTTATTATAGAAATTTATATTATCCTTTGAACTCTAAGACTGTAACTCATTTGTGTGTGTATGTTCCCTGTTTTAACCTTGTAAATAGCTCTAATTTCTTTTCTTAGTTAATAAATCTTTAGTTTATTACAAGGTTGGCTACAGGCCTTGTCTTTGGCTTGAGATCTAGGCACAGTTGATCTGGGGTAAGTGACTGGTCCTTTAAGATCGGGAATAACCTGAATATTGTTATTTTTGGTGTAAAGTGACCATCTATCACATAGTCCAGTTTGCCTGGGTGACAAGATAGACCAGAGTGTCCAAGGGGGCTGTTTGTGACTCCATGGTAAGACTTTTACAGTGCTTTAGGAGTTCACACTTGTTTCTGGGTTGGTGAAATCTAATTATAGAGCATACAACCAGTTTGGGGTTTCTGCCCTGCTTTTTGACAGCATGCTGTGAGGTTGATACTCATGGTCATGAATCACTCCAGACAGCATGACAACTACACAAAGGTGAGGTTCTACCATGGATCTCGGTCCCAACCCCCCTCTGGTGTCAATGGTTGAACATTCCTCTGTGGATTGTGGTTAGTATATAGTCCTAAATCTGTATTGGGGCCCACAAACAATAATTAAAAATGAAATTGAGCTCTTTTCACACAAGTTACTTTGACACCTTGCTGTAGGGAGATGTGAAGTGTTCCATGGGTTAAGCATGCTGCCTATGCAGCTCATTCACAATCTGCTGGGAGGTTGACTATCTTGATGTTTTGCTTGTCATCTTACAGGCATCCTCAGAAAAATCTAGAATTAAATTATTTAAAGAGTGCTGAAAAACAGGCACTTGCAGTTGAACACCAGTTTGTTCAGTGCAATACTCTTTTTGAGAAAATATCAAGTCAAACAGATGAAAGGAAATATCTCCATGTCTAGTACAGAAGGTCAAGCTATTCTCTTGTGAAAAATTCTGTTGCATTTTTCCTTCCCACTAGTAAGTGGAAAAATACAGTTATGTTTGCATTTTATTTGAAACTCATTCATTATTTTAATGATTGAGTTCTCTTCATATCTGCTACTTTGTCTGATCTTATATCAGAAACAGCTGCACAATTGTCTTTGTGCCTTGCCATTTTCCAGTTTAATAATGGCTATGCTAGAATGCTTGGCATTATTAGAAAAAAGCCTACTCACTGGTAATTCTGCTGATTGTATCTCCATGGTTAAGGGATTTTTGTGTGCGCAACTGCGCACAATGTATAATTACAATCATATCTGACTGGTATGTTTGAGTAATTTGACATCCAGAGCCTCCTACTGTTTCACTTTAAGGCTCTTCGTTTTAAGAATACTTGAGGTTGGAGATGGAAAAAGATGCATCAGGCTATCCATGCCATCTTCGTGTGAATGCAGCATGTAAAGTACACTTAGAATGACTCCTAGTGTAGTTTCACGGAAATCACAGTCTGCAAATCTCTAGGTCTTGATTTAACTCGTATTCTGACTTTTCCTACTTGTAATTCTGTCAAATTTTTTTGTTAATTAAATTTTCATCCTTGAAATAATGGTAATGTAGTATTGACCGTTCAAATCTTTTCACTAAATTTCTAATATAAGTAATAACAAACACTTGAATTTATTTTTGCGTAAATTTACATTCCCTCTAATCAAGCATTCGTATCGCTATGTACTAGGTGTCCTTGACATAATGTAATACTGATATGGATATTAAATTGCAACTAACTAAAGCGCAACAGTGTCATCCAGTATGACCCATAACTAGTAAACCAGGCAAATAAAAAAGCTAAAACCAACCTCCTTCTCCAGGAGCTCATTCTATTCACAATTCTCCTGTTGTTTTCAGAATCCTAAGAAAAATGTGCATTTTGTAGCATGTCTTGATGGTAATTAGACCAAGATATGAGTTCTAAAGGTGTAGAAAATGCCCTTGTAGAAAATGCCCAGTCAGCAGCCTCTTCTCATTTACACCAACAAGACTTCAGCTCAAGCATTCCTGCTGATGTTAACTGCAGTAGTATGTTATACAGAGAGTGGCCCCAAATATGCAAGAATATTAGCAGGCTGGACATGTCCTTGATTAATTAACTTTTAACTAGGCCAGATCACTCTGAGATGGCTGAGCCAATAGCCCCCGCTTTTTAGATCACTTACAAATTTTTATTTTGGCTTCTTTGAATATTCCATTACTAGGAAAAACAATATTATCTAAGCGTAACTGATTGAGCCCAATTCAGGGAAGCTCTACAGAATTTTAATTTTTTCAATATAGTCAGTCTTCTGGGATTCTCAGCTTTTGTTAAATCCTATAACTCAATTACACCACAACCCATTGTCATATCTGTTCAGTCCCTCCGAAATTGTGGAATGTAATTCAGTGTCTTGCACTGCCGCTCCAGCTCCCATTTCCTCCAGTATTTGTAGACATTGTGAGCAGTTTAGTCAGCTGTTGCGTAATGGAGCACAGATGAAAAAGTGGGCTGGTTGCTAACATTGCATGTTACCCTCACTGTTTGCATAAACGGCCAAATGTCCTGTCTTCATAAAACTGGCTTAAACTGTAACTATTTTAACAGTCCTGGAGGTGTTACAGTATGCCAGAAAAAAACCTTTTTTTTAAGTCTAGTATAGTGGTTCCTAAACTTTCTTGGGCTTGTGGGGTGGGAGAGTGGGGGTTGCTGCCCCGAGAGGAGGAGGAATACCTGGGGAGAGTGGGAGGGCAAGTTACACAGCAAACTCACAGCAGTGGCTCCTGGAGCCCTGTCCTGCTGGGTTGGCTCGGCTCTGCCACTTGCTCCAGACATTGCAACCTGATCCCTGGCACACAGGCTCACAGTGCTGCTCAGGGTTAGCCCCCCCGCCGATGCAGCCTTTCCCTGTTGCCTCCCCCCTGACAGAGCCTTTCATTGACGCGTGCAGCTGCACATTGCAGTGTGGACACACCTTACTTTTCACTGATGCATGTAGCTACACATACTGCCACCGCCAGTGTTTTGCAATGTAACTGTACCTTCAGTGGCGTACTGCGTTCTCTGCATGGTATACTTGATGTGATTCTTCCTGTCTGTGGGTTTCAAGGTGGAGTTCATGGTGTTGATTTTAATTTACAATGTCTACAATGGTTTGGAACAGGGTTATAATAGGCCAACCTCTCTCCTTGTGCCATACTGCTACAGATGAGGTCTACAGAGGTGCTGGCTGAGTGGCAGAGCTACCACCAATGTGCTCCCCATGAAGTCCCAAGACTCTGAAATTGCTTCCTCCTTGGTCCACCTTGGATCAGACTTGTTAACCTTCCAGTTACGCTTCCCCACTTCTATGGTAATTTGGGACAGATTCACGTTTAGAGTGGGGAGGGTTTAATGCATCTTCATGCTTTTTATCTGTCATGGTAATAATTGACTACAATTACAAGGTAGGGTGCTGAAGTTCATGGTGTCTGTGTGTGATGGAGTTTTAAAAATGTGTTAAGGGTTCCCAGAGCATGTGAAGAGCATCTGTTAATTGATGTGCTGTAAAGTGGAATAAAGAAAATATTTTAAAATGTTTTGCCAGGCTCCTTAAAAAGCAATTCTTATAATCTAAGTAGGTAATATATTTTTGGGTTATTAAACTCCAAAATAATAATTGGCTTGCAGCATGTTTAGGACTTGATACCATGAAAATCTACTTCTGACATCTGATTCTAGAGATTTTCCCTTTATTTTAGGCACTGAATTTTCATAATTCCCTGGTAACTTGGAATTTTGTTATAGAATTTAATTTCAGTGTTTGGAATATATTTTGTACACCTAAAAATAGGTTTCAGAGTAGCAGCCGTGTTAGTCTGTATCAGCAAAAATAGGTTATTCTTATGGCTACCTGAGATCTATAAGAATCATGGCATCAGGAAACTAGGCACCCAACTCCCAGAAAGGTAGAGAGGAGTTAGATTTTGGAAACTAAATAATCTCATGTGGTATATAATGTTAAAACTGTGCCTTTATACAGAATGTATCTACACTTGTGTACACTATCAGTTTCATGCAGAATAGCCACTGGTTTATAATAGGAGGTGGATTTTGCTTCTATTCCAGTTGCTGCAAACCTTTTAATTAGAGTGGTTTTATGTTGTAAGTGGAAGCTCATTGGCCAGAAAATGATGTTTGCAAATGGTTCCTAATGAAGGGGAGAGTAATAGATAATAATAGATATTCCTAACAACATTTAAAACCCTTTAAGTTCAGAAAAGCCAGACCCAGTATTATTTGTTCCCAAGCTTTGTACAGTTTTATTTTACATGTCTGGTTTGAAGACTGAGGCAGCTGTTGAGTTAGTTGGGTAACAAATGCTGTTTTCATACACTAGCCAAATGGCACTCCAGGAATGAATCCATGTAATGCCATCTACATTCTGTCAGTATTTTTCTGGTTCTCCCTCTTATTCCTGCAGGAAACAAGCACTTTTTATGGCAGATGGGGAATTCAGCTGTGGATCCTCAAAAATCTAGGTGCCTTTCACAGCTGACTCTGCTGTTTCTGTATTGCACTGGTTATCAGTTTGCTAAAGGGCTGAATATAAGCTGCTGCTGTATTTTGATTGCTTTTCCAGCTCAGCTCCAGAGAGTCTTTCAGAGTTGTTAATACTTTATTCGCCCCTCTGTTCTTTACATTTAGTTGTCAAAAAAACTGTTTTCTAAGTATTGGTGAATAGAGTGAATGTTGTGGAAGGCATAGCATTTTTCTTAAAAACTTTTTCTTTTGATGACCAACTTCAATTAATCACATCAGTTTAATTTCCTCTTACAACAGGAATTTACTAATGGTTAAAATATGCCCACAGAGAACTGGTGTGGTGCTAGTGCTTTGCATTGCTGCCCAGCCACCAGGGGTTGGGAATGTGATACGGTATGTGGAAAGTCTATCATTGTTCCGAAGTGACCCCTTTGTTTCAGTGTAAGTGAATATCTGTGTTGTCTTCAGCTAGGATTGTGGCTAGTGTAAACTTTTATGATACATGATTCTCAAAAGGTTTGTCTAGATAAGTGTCCAAAATTTTTGATTATAATCTTAATCTCCTAAATCTGGAGAATTTTTAAAACAGTCTTAAAATGTGTTGGTACTTCCTGTTTCTGGTGTAGCTGTAGCTTTTCTCATGGTGTTATGACAGTGCCACTAGCTGTGCTTCTTGTAACTAAGAAGTGCCCAAGAAGTACAAAGATAGCATAGATGAAAAATACTGAAGGAAAAATTATCCAAAAATATCCTTAATAAAGGTTCAGTTTGGGCTCAGTTTGAGTTGTGGGTGAACATTTAGTTTGGGTCCTTGTTTATCGAAATTGAATGACCATTCAGGAGAAAGTGGAAGGGGTAATTGGTTGGGTATCAGGGCAGCATCAGGTTGCTAACAAAGAACTGGAGAAGCCCCAGGGTAGAGTGAAATACTCAAAATAGGATGATGTGGTACTTGGATGTTTTTTGTTTCTTAAATCTGTTTATAAAATAAATGAAATCTTTTTTTTAAACACTATAAAGCATTTAAGAAGATTTCAGTTTTTCTGCTGTTCTTGGTAAATGGTCTAATGAGACTATAAGCCCTTTCTTATCTGTTCCAGAATTTTGATATATTGTCTGGTGTTACTGCGTGCTCATTTTAAACATAAATACATTATCAGGGTTTTATTGTGCAGTGTATAATAAACTAAATTTAAACAAGCGCTTTCAAAGTAAACCTTTCTAATATTTTAAACTTCCAGTTGTTGTGAGAATCTGGTTAATGGGATATTATGGTTATAAAGTGTATTGAGATCTTTCTCAACAAAAGACTATGTAACTTCTGCTGGCAATTGTTCTGCATCTATTATGTGGATGTAATTAGACCATTCTGACATATTGATCCTTTACTTTTCCTGAATTGGCAGAATATCTTTAATGACATAGCTATAGTTCAACTACATAAAAGATCCTTAATTAGTGTTTCTTAAAAGGGAGATTGACATTAACATTTAGACAAGTAACAGCCTTTATTATACAGCAGAGTAATCAGCAGAAGCTGTCCGTCAGTAGAGGGTGTGATGAAGTGGGAATGTTCTTAATGTTTCCTCTGAATACTGTGTGAGTGCCTCAGTTTCCCCTATGCAGTTCTTAAGTATCTAAGTGGTGGGATAAGGGTGTATGGTTGTTGTAGAGTGAAGGGCCAGTGTACATAAATGCCTGACACTTTGTCTCCTGGCAACTGATGGCCTGGGCCTCTCCTCTGCAAAGGTGCCAACTAAAGGTGTTGGAGACAAAGAGGTCAGGTGACCTCCTAGCCCGGGAAAGGGACAAAGCCCGGAGGAGGAGGGGCTGGAGGGGGCTTGGCAGTTTGGAGCTGGCTGGGGAAACGAAGGGGTGCCCAGACAGGGCTCTGGCCCCCTTGGGGCCCCAAGATGGACCTAACTGAGGGGGTCCTGTTGTCTGTACCTGCAAGACCTGTTTTAGACTGTGTTCCTGTCATCTAATAAACCTCTGTTTTACTGGCTGGCTGAGAGTCACGTCTGACTGCGAAGTGGGGGTGCAGGACCCGGCGGCTTCCCCAGGACCCCGCCTGGGCGGACTCGCTGTGGGAAGCGCACGGAGGGGCATAGGCTGAAGGCTCCAAGGAGAGACCCAGAAGGTGAAGCCGTGTGAGCTTCTTGCCCTGAAAACAGTCTGCTCCGAGGGAGAGAAGGCTCCCCAAAGTCTTGACTGGCTTTGTGGGGAGCAGGTCCAGAGCATCAACCGGGGACTCCGTGACAGAGGGCCGTTATTGTTTTTCAGTGCTAAGAAACAATTTATTATTATGAATATACATTTACGATTTAATTACTTGTATTGAAGGAGTTGAAACAGAATTTCCTTATTGCTCAATCTCCAGAGTAGAAAGGTCTTAGGGTTTATCGGGAAGTTCCCTTTGAACCCTGTCAGATGAGAACCCTATCTCATAAAGCTTAACTTTTCTGTGCCTGCACTGGGGGAATTCTCCAATGGCCAGTTGTATGTCCTATATGGCTCTCGTATGCTACTGGGATGGCATATAGAGGCCAGAGTGGGAGATAGAAGCAGTCCCCAAAATCTTGACTTCTACATGATTCTTCAGTGTTTCACAAACCTCCCAACTCTTGGACAGACTGTACAGGCAGGTCAGTGCACACTTAACACCTGTACCCATAATTCAAAATATGAAGCACTGGGCTTCATTTTACTTACCTGCCTTATTGTCCCTTCAGGTGAAATGAAATTGTATTCTTTCCTCTAGATCTATGTAATTTTTTATATCTATGTAGTTTCTGTACGGAAAGGCTATTTTATTTATAGCTCCATCCAGTGTTTTTGAGAAACCATTGAAAAAACTAGCAACATAAGATTTTTATGAAACAGGAATGTTAGTATGAAATCGTTCTGCATTTACTGATTCAGATTAATATGGTCATGGTAAATGGATAATTTTATACAGTTGTGTTTTTACTGTATTTTGTATTGTCATACAGTGCCCCCAAATGTCTTGCCCTCAAACTTCTCATCATTACTCTTCCCTTAAGTGACCATTGAGAGCTTTTACCACATGTCCTGTTTGTGAAGACACAATAGAGCCATAAGAACTGACTACTATGCCTTCTTGAAATTTACTTAGTTGTGCACTGTTTTAATACTTATTAGTAAGGCTGTGTTACTTATTAGTTAACAGAGGTTAAGACTTTAAAGCTGAAATTAATAGATTTTGTGCATCTTTATTTAAAGGAGACATCTACATAAATTATGTAATCTGTATTATTTCTGTCTTTACCATAAGAACATATGAAAAGGAAGGAATTTAAAAATAACATTAGTAAGATTCTTGAGTATGAAGAGAAAAGAATTACCAGTGGGTTTGTTCTCTGCTAATAAAACTCCATTTTAGTAGCATCTGGAGTGAAGAATTTTCCCTTCAGGTAATGTTTTAATGGCCTTCTGTACTTCTCCCAGAACTGATTAGAAACTTCGGTTTGTTTTGATCAGTCTAATTTATATGGTGAAGCTGCACTATCTTCTTTAACAAAAAAAAATTCCCCTTTAGCTACAATTGTAATTGTGACTTATGTAATTTTTCATAATGCTCTAAATGCTCTGGAATTTGCTGGGGGAGCTAGGGGATTGGCAACATATCTAGGAATTTCATCCAACTTTGCCATATTATTCACTTTGTTTTCAGGCTTTCTGGTTTCAGTTGAAAGGCCAACTTCCTTCCTTAACTTTTCTCTTAGCATATTCATTTTTGTTCAGTAGTTGTGTACTAAGATTAAACAAAGCTCCTTTTTCCTTCTGATCTTAAATATTTTAGCCCACACCAGTTTAGAGATTAGAGACACAAAAATTATGGGTTTTCTCATTCTGTGCACTCACTTTGCCAACACAACTACTTTTTCTGAAAAACGGCTTTGGTATGCCATTTATTCTGCTGCTTTACAAGTGATGAAGACTAAGTACAAAGAAGTAGTTAAACTTGTAAATTGTTTTTAGACCCTCTAGTAATCTCATTCAGCAATACCATTAAACAGATTTGATGCATTTACACTTTTTTCTTTCCAGTTAAGATAGGAAAATATTTATATATCCATTTTACAGATTGCTACTGGAATAAAATACTTATTACAGTTCAGTGCATTTTCCACAACTCATCTGCAAAATTCAGTTCTTGTAAAGGACTCAATTAAAAAAAATCTGTTTTAGAGGAGATCAGATGTCACTAGTAAGTTTTTTTTTTTAATCAATCTGATCTTCATCAGATATCTGACTTCAGAGATTTTAAGTCCAGAAGGGACCATTATGATCTCGCCTGTCTTCCTTCATAATGCAGACCACATAATTTTACTAAGTGATTCTTGCATGAAGGACCTGATAACTGTAAATTGAATTAGCCCATATCCCTTTTGAAAGATAATCAGTCAGTGGCACCAATTAGAGGAGATGAGGGGAGGCAAAGCCCCCTCCTCCCCTCCCAAGGTTTATGCGCTTGGTCAAAGTTCCATAGGTTGTGGAGTTCACGGGGACCATAACCCTATCACTTTTAAGCAGTGGTCCGATACTAAATTAATACAATGCTGCCAGGGTGATCCTGACCATTGCTTCAGCTGTGTGGTCTCATTGGCACTGAAATTTGACCCAGTCAGGTGGAGAGGAAGCCAGGCCAAATTTTAGTGAGTGGCATTGTGACCTGGTGCATGGGGTTGCAACACCACTCAAATTTGACCTGGTGCACAGGGAGTCTGTTCTTGTGTGATGGAGCGCAGGGGAGTCCACTGAAATCTTGGTTTCTAGCAGCACTGGCTTGTGCATTGTATGGGTAAGAGAAAGGAGAGACTCCCCAGCTCAGGGAGGCCTGGAGTTCCTGCAGGAGGAGGCGAGAAAAGCAGGACTGGAATGAGGTCAGTGCTTGGGAATGGGGGAACAGAATTTCCCCCCCCCCCCCCCAAATAAATATCTGAATTGACATCACTGCATCCAGTCTTGATCTAAATATGTCAAGTGAAGGAGAACCTTTCGATAAAAAGTTGGAAAATGGATTCCTTTGGTTAACTACCCTGATTATGAAAAACTTGCATCTATTTTCAGCTTGAACTGTGCTAACTTCAGTTTACAGTTATTGGTTCTTGTTATGCTTACGTCTGATAAATTAGAGAGTCCTCTGCAGTAGTAACATGATTATAGTAGAGAATATCTGTAAAGTTTACCTTTTAATCTGCTTCAGTAACAGGAAAGTGTGTATAAAATAGCAGTACCAGGGATTGGATTTTTTTTTAAATGCACAGTTCCTAGGACAATGGGACCTGGATCCCAGTGATTGTGGTTTCCAGGCATTACTCTAATACAAATATTAAATTATAATAATACCACCAGAGGAAATAAGTCTCATCCAATCAAATCACTGCTTGGTTGATTAATTGCTACTGATGATGAAGGGTTTGGGTTAGGGTTAGCAGATGATACAAAACTGAAGAGCTACAAAGGGATCTCACTAAACTGGGTAACAAAATGGCAGATGAAATGCAAAGTAATGCACATTAGAAAACATCATACCAACTATATAGATAAAACGATGGAGTTGAGAGAGATCTTGGAGTCATTGTGGATAGTTCTCTGAAAACATCCACTCAATATGAGGTCGCAGTCAAAAAAGCAAACAATGTTGGAAATCATTAAGAAAGGGATAGATAATAAGACAGGAAAATATCATATTGCCTCTATATAAAACCATCATCTGCCCACATCTTGAATACTGCGTGCAGATGTGGTCGCCCCATCTCAAAAAAGATATATTGGAATTGGAAAAGGTTCAGAAAAGGGCAACAAAAATGATTAGGGGTGTGGAACAGCTTCCATATGAGGAGAGATTAATAAGACTGGGACTTTTCAGCGTGGAAAAGAGACGATGAAGGAGGGATATGATAGAGGTCTATAAAATCATGTCTGGTGTGGAGAAAGTAAATAAGGAAGTGTTATTTACTCATTACACAAGAACTATGGTTCACCAAATGAAATTAATAGGGAGCAGGTTTAAAACAAACAAAAGGAATTATTTCTTCACACAACACACAGTCAGCCTGTGGAACTCTTTGTCAGAGGATGTTGTGAAGGCCAAGACTATAATAAGGTTAAAAAAAGAACTAGATAAGTTCATGGAGGATAGGTCCATCAATGGCTATTAGCCAGGATGGGCAAGGATAGTGTCCCTAGCCTCTGTATTCCAGAAGCTGGGAATGGGCGACAGGGCATGAATCACTTGATGATTACCTGTTCTGTTCATTCTCTCTGGGGCACCTGGCATTGGCCACTGTCAGAAAACAGGATACGGGGCTAGATGGACCTTTGGTCTAACGCAGGATGGCCATTCTTATGTTCTTATGACCCCTCTAATGTGCCAGGCCCCAAGGACGAACACAGTTCCACAGTAGCAGGCCTGTGGGCTCCAAGACAAAAAGACTGGGCCTTTGGGCATCAGCGATCACAGTTTCTCTCCGTAGTTCCCTGCAGCAAATCCAGCCAAGCCAGACTCTTGCGGGAGGCTTGTACTATGTCCCTTCAGAGTGCAGTGCTCCCAGTGAACACAAGCAAGGTCCAGAACAAGATAACCATTTATTAGTCACCTGGCACACTGGATCTGAAAGTCCTAAGATTACCACAGAGGGGCAGAAGTTAAGCTATAGTCCATCCTGATCAAACCAATGGCCTGATGAGCCAGCCAAGCGATGGTGGACTCTATTTCCGGCTCTCTTCCCTGGTTCCCTTTGTCGTGTCTCATCTGGGCTCCTGAATCAGTCCAGAAAGCCCCCTTTTTCAAGCCACCTGACACCTTGTTCTCCAGTTCAGTTGCCCCACCTGCTGGGGTTTCCTGCTGTTAGATGTTGATTGTGCAGTCAGCAGGGTATATCTTTGTCTTGCTGGATCCTCTCTTGGTTTGGGTTGGTTTGAGCCAGTTCTAGTGACTGTATTCATTTCCCCCAGACAGTGAGGTGACGCACACACCCCTCCTGTCTCCTGCACTGTTCCACTGGGTAGCAATTACGTGTACAATAGGAAACTGAGGCATGCCTAGGATTTATAAAAATATTACAGAAAATTCCCACCTTGTCAAACATGGGATAAGTTGTTGATCATGCATTAAATGTTGGGTTCCATTGAGGCATAGTGGTTGATGACAATTTCCTGGAGGACGGCATAAAAGTTGGCCAATTTTTTTGTGTTCTAATAACACATCTGAATTCTTTCCAGGAGGGAAAGAAATGGATAAGACAGTGAGCAATGCCTTAGTCTTGCGAAGGTGACTTCAGCCCATCTTGGTGGTTAATAGGAAATAAGGCTAAAAGAGGGCATTATCTATGAAGATATCATTGGAAAAGGTTTCCTTTGTAAAATGAAAAGAGAGTTGTGAAGGATGTAATAATATGATTCCTGTAAGGGGTGCCAAGGTACTCCAGGTTGATAAATAACTTTAATACTTCCATACTTTAAGCAGTTTTATTTATTCTCTAATAGCGGACTATTGAATTTGCTCAGACTTCCTTTTTAAAACATTAATCATTTCAACAAACATTGTTCTCTAAGGTCTAGAGATTCAGCCCATTGCTCCAATTTCTAAGAGGAATTCTGGACAGCATGTTTGTGTATAATCTGTCGAGTCACTGGGGAGAGGGGAGTTTATAAAAAATTAAAAAGAACATTTTGCAAAAGAAGAGACAGTGAGATTGCAGTCTTTTTGCGGTTTGTCCCAGAAGTCCTGCTTTGAAAGAGGTGGCAAAAACTAAACTCATTTGAGTGTCTTGTCCTAGACAGCATTGCTTAATAATACCATCATTTAAATGATAGCAACTAGGCTGTGAAGTTGACACCTTAAGTTCACATTTTGTGGCTATTGTTTGGCTGAAGGAAGCTTTCTGCAATGCAAGGGTGATAGTATATCAAGTTGTATAGGGAAGGCACTTTTAACAATGGAGTGTGCTACAAGCTCCTTATTGAAAGCTAGGATCATATAGTGGCAATGAAAGCTTAATTTAGAATCTCCCATATAAAAGAATTAAAGTTCCTTTTTAGAGACTACTGAGAGCCAGCTGTCTTAATATGTAACTGGTGTCAAATATCTCAATTATCTGAATGGTCCTCTCTACTTCTGGAGTTCTGAGGGTCTTTTGTAACTTCAGATAGTCTTTTCTAACTTTTTTTTTAATCCAAATTGTGAGGTGGTACAGATTCTACATTTCATTTCCTTTAATCAATAAGACCAGTCTCGGCAGAAGTGCTAAAAGAAGTTGCCAGGAAAACCTAATATGTTCTGTTGTGGAGATTGCAAATGGACTGCAGCTCTTGGCTTTGGGGTAGAGAAAAATTGACTAGGAAGCTTGACTCGCAGATAAAATCTAAGATCTCCTAGTGACAATGATCTGCTGCCTCTCTGATTAGCTGAACGGATAAAATATAGAGCTTTAAAACCTACTTTAAAATGAGGAGGACTTTTCAAACAGTGTATGCAAGGCTGTATAGTCTTTGAGGAAACAGTAGGAGATGGTTCTCTTGATGATACAATTCTGCCTCGAGTCTTCAAATGGAATTAAGGAGTCAGTAAATGTACCAATAAAAAAAAAAAAAAATAGAGGCTTTTCAGCTAAGAGTTCTAAAACATGGAACCGAAAAGCTTTTGTCTTGCAGTGAACTTCGATTATGTCTGCAAAGTTACTGGAGAAGGAATGTTCCTCAGGGGTACACTGCAACTATTCTATATAAGAATGAAGTTAGATTGTGTAGAAGCTTGTGAAATAACAAATTGGACTGTTCCTTAAGCTTTGGCCCTGTCAAATAATGATACTGCAGTATCTGCAAGATGCTGCAAGAATAAAAATTTTAACCTGCTTTTCTGTAGCACTTTCCATCTTAGGATCTCAAAGTTCCTTTATAGACTTTCACTGCACAACACCCTTGTAAAAGAAGTATTATCCACATCTTACAACTGGATAAACTGAAGCACAAAAGGGGGTGATTTCTTTCTTAAGGTCACAGTCTGTAGCAGAACCAGGAATACAACAAGGAATTCTGGCTTCTTTCACCTTATTAGCACTGAGTTTTGAATGTAAGAGGTACAGAAATTTGGTAATTCTAATACAATTCCTAATATGCTTTAATTTGAATATTTAATCTGTCCCATTCTGGATACAATACAAATAATAAACACAAATTTAAGATTAGAGTTTGGAAACTGAAAAGGGTAAAATCAAAGCATATGGCTGATTAAACAATGTGTCTGGTTTCAGTGATGGAGCGTATGGGAGCTCATATGTTAAACATTGCTTAGCTACATCCTTCAAGTGAATTTGCAAACACAAAATTTGAGCACAAACTGAAACTGGGATTAAATGTATGTTGCTGATTGCCTTTGTTAGTGTTAGTTCTGATCATTCCAGTACTTTTCCAGTTGAAG
This sequence comes from Platysternon megacephalum, assembly GCA_003942145.1. Lineage (NCBI taxonomy): Eukaryota > Metazoa > Chordata > Testudines > Platysternidae > Platysternon > Platysternon megacephalum. The sequence goes on from QXTE01000142.1 coordinate 3,772,911, forward strand.
TAACTAACATTGAGTCACTACGTAACCGTGCCACAGTATAATTAAGTTCTACATCCCTTGGGTGAGGAATTGTTTCATAAACTAGCCTTGCAACAATAAAGTTCAGAAAGTGTGATTTCAAAAGCAGGAGTGTTGTGATCTGGCCTAGTAGTTGTAGCAGGGGTCAGGTCTAGTGGGTGGAGCAGGCATCCAGGTTAGGGAGCAAAGCCAAGGGTCACCAGTAGAATCGATTGCCAGTTATCAGAGCCAGGAGTCGAGCCAGAGTCAGAAGCAGGAATCTAAGATGAGGGTCAGACAGCAAATGCCAGTCAAGGGTGGAGCCAGGACTAGTGACTGATGATTGGAGGCGAGGAGTAAGGGCAGGGACTGGAGGAGAGGCAAGGATCAAGCATGGAGCTGGAGCACGGTGAGAACAGGAGCGAATGCAACAGTGAGGGAGGAGCCAGAAGCAGAGCAGGAACAGCGTTGGGTGCAGGAGGCAGGCATAAGCAGGGCCTAATGCAGCCCCAAAAGGAAATCACCTTGCTGCTGAGACGAAACGTCCTGTGCCGCCTCCTGGCTTAAATAGCATGGTTGGACCAATCAGTGGAGCTGGGTGATCCCCCCCCAATCAGGCTCCTATGGGTGGTTCCTTGGCTGAGGCTATATTCCTACTAGCTTCTCTGCCCACAAGGTTTCAGCAGACATTGGATGGAGGCTAGGATGCTGTAGCTGTGTGGGGACTCCCAGGCCTGGATTCAAGACCTGGGGCATCACAAGGAGAAAGCTAGTCACAAAGCTACTTAGCTTCACACTGGATGCTGTTTAAACATACCTTAAGACTAACAGGTGGTGTGTGGCAAGTTTCAAGAGGCTTTTCAAGACAAACAAATGTCTTGCAGAAAATGGAAATCCAACCTTGGTGAAGCCAATAGAGAGGTGTATGAATTATGGCAGGGAAAATATAAGATGGAAATTAAGGATGAGAGGGAATTTCAAGGGCACATAGCCATAGAGATATATTATTTATATCAGAAGGGCAAGTTATTCTGCAGTTGCCCACTACTGGGGTTTTTGCAGCCTACTCTAAAGTGTCTGGACTAGACATACCACTGATCTGATTCAGTTAGGCATTTCCTGTGTTCTTTCAGATTTTTACCATGACATTTTTCACAATTCATCAGCACATTTATATTATGCCTATTTTGCTGAGGCAAAAGTATTCCACTCAAATAACATTTGAATTTTCCCTTACTGTTTTTCCCCCTCATGAGCCATGTACAGATAAATGGAGCTCTTATTGCAAGGCATCTGTAGCAATTGAATTTGCTGGTTTTTTTTCTCCTTTTTTTCTTTTAATTTGAGATGTCTGTGATCTGTATCTTCTGGAAATGCAAACTTTCCATTTTTTTGCCTAATAGTATTTTACATTTACATAAGGCTTTTCATCTGATAGAATTCCAAAACACTGCACCAACTAGGATGGATGAGGTCACCCAATGAAATGCAGTCATCTTTGGGGTGGAGGGCAGCAGGAAGGCAGACATTTAGTATACATCTTAAAAACAGGTCTGGAGATAAGAGAGGGGAGTGTGTGGGTCAAAAGGAAATTTTGGCCAAGGATCTAAGGCAAACCCCTACCCTTAAGAAGGGTTCCTTAACGTCTGTACACAACAGACAGAATGTAGTCCATATTTATTTAACTTATTGAACCTAAAGCCCTACATTTCAGTAATAGAAATTAAATATATAAGCAGGAGGACAGCAATTGACCAAACTGATAGACACTCCAGATAAAGAGAATAAACTGGCTTCGAAAAGTAAAAAGGTGTTAGTATTAAACATTGACCCCATAATTTTATTTTCCAAACACTTCCATCTAATTTACCTTTACCTTGAAATTATGTACTCAACTTTTACTCTTGCAACATGAATAATGCTGTGCATAAACTGAGATTTCAGATGGCGTTTGCTAAATATGAGGTTTTGTTTTTAAGAGTATCATTAAAAGGTTTAGTTTTTTAAGTGTGCGCTGTGTAATAAGCCATCTGATCTTGTTTTGTTTTCCCCATAAAACAGAAAAATATGCGCCCCTTTCTTTTTCCTCTTTTTTTCCTTTCCCTTTGCTTCAAGGCATTAATACTATTATTCTCTTGCTGATCCTAGGAAAGATTGTGTGCTGTGGCAATCTGACTGGTGTTAAAGCATTCTGGTTTAAGTCACTGTTGATGAATCTTACACACTAATTAAATATGGGTTTCCTAATATAGTCTGTCTGACTTGTGTAATTGAATTTGGTGCTCTAAATGGTATATGCTTAGAATCTAATCAAATCATAACAGTTATTTTCTTTTTATATTATTTTCTCTTTTGGTGCGGGGGATTTGTACTAACTTCAAGATTTTATTTAACATTTTAAAGGTTTTCCACTTGGTCAGGTTGGATAATTACTACTTTAGCTGGTCAGCTACTCAGAAGATAAACCATATGGCTATTATATTAGCCCTAATGTATGTCTTTACAGGGAATTTTCACATGTTCCAATCATTTTCAGCGCTTGTGCACATATTGCTGATGTAACACACTTACATAGCTTTATTGAAAAAATTGGCCTACTAGTTGTGTGGAATTCTGGTTTTTGTTTTTAAATTTTTGATCAATTTTGTTTTCACAGTGCTAACTACAATTGGTAAGTCATACTTCTGCTTTTGAGTCTTTTTCCTTGCAACCAAATACTTTCCTTACATTAGCTTTAAGAAACAATGTGGCTCTGATCAATAGTGATGCACTAGTGATCAATAGTGTATACTTTTCCTGGGTAGTAATGGGTAATGTATGTGGTGTCAGTTTCAAATTAACTTGACCGACTCCCAGTATTCATTATGCAGATTTATGTCATTTGTTTTAAATTTTGGTGTCTAAGTGATTGATTAGTTTCCAAGATTCTGTTTTTTTAAATAGCAGGTGTTTTCTCCACTTCCAAAAGCTAATTACAGTTTAATGATTATCGTTTTCATGATCTACCTGCTGTGTAAAAATAGCCCAACCTACATAAACTTTGGGAGAAGTAAGCTATGCTGACTTTAAGGCAGGGGTCCCCAACGCGGTGCCCGCAGGCGCCATTGCGCCCGCCGGGGGGTGTAAGTGCGCCCGCGTAGCCCTCGGGGTTTGTTGTTGTTTTTTTGCTCCGCCGGCAGCGCTCGGGATGTTTTTTTGTTTTTGTTTTGTTTTTTGCTCCGCCGGCAGCGCTCGGTTTTTTGGGGGGTTTTTTTTTGGCGCCCGCCAGAAGAAAAAGGTTGCGGACCACTGCTTTAAGGTATAGGATTCATGGGTGCTGTACTGCATTAGCACANAAATAGCCCAACCTACATAAACTTTGGGAGAAGTAAGCTATGCTGACTTTAAGGCAGGGGTTCCCAACGCGGTGCCCGCAGGCGCCATTGCGCCCGCCGGGGGGTGTAAGTGCGCCCGCGTAGCCCTCGGGGTTTGTTGTTGTTTTTTTGCTCCGCCAGCAGCGCTCGGGATGTTTTTTTGTTTTTGGTTTTTTTTTGCTCTGCCGGCAGCGCTCGGTTTTTTTGGGGGTTTTTTTTGGCGCCCGCCAGAAGAAAAAGGTTGCGGACCACTGCTTTAAGGTATAGGATTCATGGGTGCTTTACTGCATTAGCACATCAAAGTCAAAGTTACAGTTTTGATGAACCTTAATATGGATTAGTAAACCAGTCCTTTTTATTACTTTCCATTTTCATCATTAGTACTCTGTATTTGTAAAGTTGAGAGGTTAGTGTAAATTCTGAGATTTTGACATATTAAATTAGGCAGGGTGTTTTGACTAAATGCTTAAATATGATTGGCTGTTGTGAATAAAGTGAGTGAAAATATTTGAGACCTGGAAATAGTCTTGAGAGTTAAAACATTAATCTCTCTTGTTAGAGCTTCACTGCGTAAGGCAGCAAATCAGAGCAGGAAGGTGCTATGTCACATAAAATTCAAGGATTTTTCTCCTAACCTTTGAAACCCATCAAAACAAAGTCCCAAGTTCAACAGTGTAGGGAGGGTGGGAGATCCCACAACCCTCCCTGGAGATGGCAGCAAACTGCATTATGTTAGGTTGTTTGGAAGTGTAATTTGATACTATCGGGAAGTCATCTCCAGTAGAGATTGGACCTGGGAAGCTTGGCTCTACAAACAGAAACCTCTACTGCCTGTTGGCTTAAAGCCAGCAGCAGACTCATAAACCTCTTTGGGAATGTCTGCATTGCATCTGGAAGTGAGCCTCCCAGCCCAGGTAGACAAACCCATGCTCTTGGAGCTGGAGGTAACATGCGAAAAATAGCTGTGTGGCCATTGCAGCTTGGGCTCAAACCAAAGGCGTTGAGTGGGCTTGAGAGTCCGAGCTGCAGCATCCACACTGCTATTTTTTAGTGCACTAGCTCCAGCCCTGTTAGCATGGGTCGGTCTACCTGGGCTGAGAGGCTCGTTCCCAGCTGTAGCGTAGACATACCCCGTGTGATCCTGTCACTAGAGGCGGACAGAGTGCCACTTTGTGTAAGCATAGCTTGCAGACGCACTGTTGAAGTACACAGGAAGAAGGACTTGAGACAGAAGGTTTGTGCAGGTGATATTGATCTTCTCTTTAACTGAGTTAGTTGCCCTCTGCTCAACACTTAGGGAATGATACATTTTGAATAACCAATATGTTGAATTGTGATTGGTGTATATTTTTGTGAGAATAATATGGATGAAGGACTGTAAGGTGTGAGGGGAAAGTTCAAAATTTGACTGACCAGAAAAAAAGAATGGAGAGTTCAGTTTTTTAATGCAACAAAATTATCCAATTGCAAAATAATATTTGCTTCTTAAAGTATTCGTGGGACTGATGGATGATGCCTTCAGGAAAATATCAGGTGTGTATATCCAAGTCACTTGACTTGTATATAAATCCTGAGTGATATGATCTTCAGACTAATTTTAATATGTTCAAACGAAGATTTCCTTTATTTATATTTACTCAAAGTTTCAGACCTACAATTAAAGACGTAATTAAACACTGTGACTTGGTTGCAGTCAGCACGTAGAGATCTGATTCACCATTAGAAATATTTATGACCTGAAAATCTTTCTGGCAAATGGGGATCCAACATGATGCATTTTTGTGAAATATTCTGATGTCATTGCCGATGACAGGAGAGGAAATGGAATGAGCTCTCATTAGATAGGAATGGACTGAAGTTTATGCTGCAGCTTTACCTTGAGGGGATGAAACATTGAACTTAACAGCTGGCATGATGCCATGGTGTGGGTGGGGAGAGCATTTGGAGCTGCTAGCAAGGACTCCAGAGGGGCTGGAGAGGACAAACTACCTCCTTACACTTGAACAAATTACTGCCTTCTCTCCCTGAACCTGAATCTATTTTTCTGAACAGGAGGGCACACTGGGTGAACAGTGGTGGTGCAGACTAGCTGGGGCCTACTCAGGGGGAAAGGTGGAGAGGGGAAAGTTTATGTATTTTTAAAAAATCTTGTGTCTTGTCTGTATATTACTATTTCTCTGTTTTATCTGTTTAGATTTTAAGTTCTTCAAGGCACAGACCATGTCTTACTTCTTGTGTGTGCAGTGACTAGTCCAGTGGAGCCTTGATCATGATTGGGGCCCCTGGATGTTACAGAAATACAGATGATAATGATGATATCTTTGTTTTAGGCAGTTTATTTTTTCACACATTATTAAACTGACATTCCTAATTCTGTTGTCAACAGTGAAAATGCCAGCCTCAACCTGACATTTGCAAGTCTGGCTTTTGTGCTGTTATGAGTAAATTCAGGATAGTTACACTGTGGCTCTTATGGAGTGACTTGGCCTCTGAATGCAGCTTCCTGTCCTGCCTTCACATTTTGAATGCCAAATATATACATCTGTTTTGAATAAGAACTGAAGATGACGATGCTACTCTGGCCCAGTGTAGAATCCAGAATGAAAACACTAGCAAGATGACAAGCCATGTAGAAATTTTTAAAACAGAATCAATCTGTGTGTTTCATCCCTTTGGATTATCTCTATTTAGTCACAGAAAAGAGAGATTCCATTCTGTTTTCAGAGTAACACAAGAGACCGAGGGAATCTAGCACTGTTCTTTTCAGATATTTTATTTCTTGATGACTGAACCACCCCTCTATGCAATAGTTCTTTATAATAGGTGAAACTAATATCAATAAGCTGTTCATAATTTATTATGATCAGAGATCCTGAGGTCAGGATTCCCCTGCATGCACTTACCAGATGTCAGATTTCATAACTATAATGCTCAGCTTCACCCACTTTTCACACTATGACCTCTTCCTCGTCACATCTAGCTTGTCATCACAAAATCTTCACATACAGGCACATAATACATAATTGAATAGGCCCAGTGGCCTGTATGCTGTGAATGTTGTTTTTATTCTTTCATTCCTTGTACCCTCTGCCCCAGATCTGCCAACTGACTATTTAGGGTACAGATGACTGACCCAGAAGAAGATTCTCTGATATTGACATCATTCATGGCTTTTAACGCACACTCCACCTGTGGAATTTGAATAAAAAATAAAATGGTTCATGACAATAAATAAATTTTAGCAAAGAATCCAGAAGCAATATGCATCTTTTCAAGCATGTAAAATGCCCTTTTCACAGACCTTTCCGTAACACCACATTTGTAATGACCAAATAATCTGCTAAATCAACATGAGGTTTTTTTTTAAAAAAAAATCAAATCCAGTGTAGATGGGTGACCAGGGGAAAAAAGTAAGGATCCTTGGGGCCTGGAACATCATCTCAGCCAAAATGTGTAATAGTGTGCTGTATTGCCCACACACCCTTCGTGACATGGCTTTTCAGAGGCTACTGGGCTTTGGAGCAGCCTGCAGGTGCAGTTCCCCAAGAGTGAGGATCTGTTCTGACAGTATGTGGTGGTGGTGAGATCAGCGCGTAATCCCTGTGCTTGATCATTGGAGTAGTTCCATGAATTTACAGGGGCCATCATGTGAAACAAAGAGCTGCTTCTGAATTCACTGCTGGTGGCTGAGTAAAAGTGAGGCATAGTGACAAATCAGTAGTGAGCACGTGCAGAGCAGGGAGCATATCACACCTATAAAGGTGGTGAGGAGAAAACTTTGAATCCTACCCACTGACCAACTGTGGTGAGTAGAGCCCTTTAGAGTGCCTTGACCAAGAGCAGTGGGAACTTAAGTGCAGCTGCATATGTGTAACACAACGTCCCTTACATGCAGAGATTGAAATACCTGATAATATGGGCTCTGAAAGCATAAGCCTCTGCTTCTGGCTCAGGAACCAGGTTGCTTAGCTCAAAGGCCATCACACAGTATACGCATACTAGATATTAGGAGACAGAGACATATTGTATTTGTGTATGATATATATGGGAACACTCATCAAATGGCAACTATATAGCAAAATCATTAGAGTATAACGTTATTTGAATCTTATAAGACCCAAAATGTCAAGAAACTGGTAAACCACTGTTGGTCTGTGTTGTGTTTCTAATGAATACCTGGCTCAGTGAAACATGATTATATGCAACTAGTGTGTTACCCTATTAATGCAGAGTGTTTGGCAAGGTTGTAGTTACAACTTCTGAGCCTGTTTATAAAACTCATTTATGTTTAAAATACATTAAGGGGTTGTAATGGCATCAGCCATGCCACATTGGGTTATAATCTTGTCAGATCTCCTGAAATGCAGGATGAGGCTGCCTTTTATTGGGAGATCTTAAAGAAAACCTGTATCTGTTTTTAAGAGGTGGTGTTGATCCAGTAGGCAGCAGTTAGAGTGGTCAAGTGTCTGGGCATGGTGTTAGGGGGTACTGTTCTTTTGAAGCTGCTGTTTTTCAAATGAAATTTAAAAGTGGCAACCTTACTCTTGTTAAGGTATTTCAGTGCTTTCCTCAGGAGTAGTTTTGTTTAACCTCAGTATCCTACTTAAATTCCAGCTTGGGAAACTGCGTGTTGCATGTCTTACATTCCTTTTTTAGTTTCTGTTGGCTTATTGTATTCTTCACACCTCCTCTAAACAGCTGGGTTACAGTTGCTGTGAATTGGTAAGGTTGCTTCATTTCAGTCACGAGTGTGCAAGCCTTATGAAGGTCTGTAAAGCACGTGGAAATGTCTCAGCTTGCTTATAAGGACTATTTAAATGTAAGACACTATCATTTGTATTGATCTTTTGAAAAAGGCCAGGTTGGTATGATTGGCAGGCTAAAGCCCTATGTAGTCACTGTCACAAAGACTATGAAGCCATTCTGCTACATTGCCTTGGTTCTGGGGCCTTTTTTAATTGTTTTGCAGCTTCCATGAGAACACTGCTTTAATAAAGCTGTTGTGGATACATGCTTGGCATTCGGAGGTTTAATCTGGGGCCTAGTTGGTGACAGCTTGTATGGGCTTGTGATGATTAATGTGAAATCTGACAGTCCAAGTGTTTTCTGGCACATCCTTTGAGAAGATGGGTGATCAAGCCTTAGGTAAAGGGGTACTACATTGCATGTGCCTCTGTCATGCTATTGCAGACCTCTTCTTTTGGAAATGTCTATGGTTGGTCACACTTCCTCTTCACCGATAATCTTTACTTTTTCAGTACAGGTCTGTCGCATCTTAGGCGCATTTAACATGTGCGATTTCAGCTTTATGCGGTCGGCAAAAACAAGAAAAAAACAAAAAAAGAGAAAAATAACAATGTAAATACTGTTTCTGTAGTGCGGGCGATTCTGCCCGCCATTACACTCAATGTAATTTTGACTATACGCGATATTCGCTTTACACGCTGACTGCGGAACGTAACCCCAGCGTAAGTTGAGACAGACCTGTATATGCGCCTTTGTGTTCATAAGCCTTCCAGCTATTAGATTGGCATATGGAATTTTGTTACTACCTACCATCACTAGTTCTGTGAAGGAGAGAAACTGGCAACATGAGTAGCAGATGCTTTCTAATGGTAAAGTGAATTGCTAAGAGAGGTTGGGAGGCTTCTTTGCATTCATAGAAATATGAGAGCGGAAGTAAGGCTCATGCTGAGACTTTAAAATGCAACAAAAAACTGCCCAGTGAAGAGATGCATTAGAATGGATGTGTGTGGGAGCAATATTCCTCCTAACAAGTTCAAGAGTTGAGAAGAGTTAGTAATTCTATAAGATTTGTTGTATAATGTATGTGTGCTGAGGGTAATAAGGTAGGTGCACCTTTTTTAGGAATCTAAATAAATCCATTATACTGTATGTGATGCTGAAAAGTTTTCAGCTGTAAGGGATCCCTTAGGGCTGCTGTTCACAAGCCCTGATTAAGTTTCTAGAATTCACTCTATTTGCAATTTCCTTCAGAGAGACAGATTTATGCCCAAGCACCGAATATTTACCTTTTCATTCATCATGCCACAATTGGACAATTTTTCCTTTATTTAAGGAAGGGTTGATAGAATTTAAATGTACACAGTAGTTAAGCCTTCCTTTTCAATTTAACTAAGCAGCTAGTTTCCAGTAAGAATCCAGCGTATAGTGCCTAGCTGCTTTTGTTTAATAGAATAGGAAGGTGCAGACAGAGCACCAGGTGAAACTAGTCAATAGCATGCATCTACTTGCATGTCTGTGCTCCCAACCATCTCCCAAAAAAGCTGTCCCTGTGCAATTATTGTTGTCTATACCCTCAGCACAAGCTTCACAAGATGGTCAGTATCACACAGAAGTAATTTTTGCCTAGTTAATTCGTTGTCTTCATTCATCATGAATAAGAGAGACTTAAAATAGGCTAAATTTTTGGATGAATGATGGATCAATTCCATAATGAAATTGATTTGCAACCTTTTGATATCACTTGGTGTTTCTCTCCAGTAAGCTAACTTGAAAAATTAAGGATTCACATAACCCCAAAATAACCTAAATTCAGCCAGCTCAAAGACAAACTGATTATGCATGTATTTAGAGTTATTCAAGAAAATTGCTTAATAAAATATGGTACTCAGTGCATGATGCTGAATGGTAAAGTTCAATTAGAATTTTAATCAGTGTCTGGAGCTATAAATCTGAAATATATATACAGTAAAAAAGCTGGACTTGTTTGTCTTCTATATAAGAAGTATGTAAGCTATTCTCCTTATGATATATGCTGGCTTGTTTTTCCAGAGGTAAAAGAAATGGTTACTTTCCATTACCAGGAACTAGAAATCGCTCCAGAAGAAGAATTTGTATATATCTCTGTTTACTGGCATCACTTTAATATATCATTACAGCCAAGAACAAATGCTCTATTACAAGACTGGTAATATTCAAAAGTCTGGCGGCTCTTTGAACACTCAATCCATGTTGAAAATGTAAATTCGATTTTTTTATTGTAATAAATGTATGGAATGAGTCAAGCTTTCCATCATTTTATCTGAAGAGAGAGTGCATGCTTTAGAAGCTGGATGCCATTTGTAGTTCCAGCGGTGACTGATTTTTTCCATTAGTTTTCTGTACCCTCTCATTCCATTAGAGAAACTTGTGAGAAGTTGTGGACAGATTGTTAATCTCTCTAAAGAGCAAAAGAGCAGTGCTCATCTAATTTGTTTCCCAAAATCGATACTTCTGTTTTAAACATTTGTGAAGGAAAAGTATAAAAAGTACTAATAAGGCAAACGGGTTATAATCAAATAGTTCAATATGGAAATAATACAAATTACATTTACTAATACTTTTAAAAGTTTTTTCTAATTAAATATACAGTATCTTTGGATAATACACATTTTTAAGTATGAGGTTGGAAAGAAAAATGCAGCACACCTGTACAATCGATGCAACACCACCCTCTTCCCCCAAAATCTTATATGCTGTCAGAGTATAGATTTCAGTGTCACTAGGAGTTCTCAGCATGGAAACTTGGGAGCAAAGCCTTTAAAAAGTTCTCAATTGCCTCTGAGGAGAAAAGATGTTCATTTTAGATAGGCTTGTATTTTGTTAAAATGTGTGCATGATACAGCCAGTGCTGCCATTTGTATTCCTCTTTGGAGAAGGTTTTTTTTAAACCTAAAACTGTTGATAGGGGAAGGTATATCAGAATGAGGGGGCCAGGCTTTGTCTTCAACATAATTTATAGTGAAATATTTGGTAAATTGTTCTGTGTCGTCTTGAGTGTTGCTTAGGGGCATTACCAAGAGTTCTTGTGAGAAGTATTTTGCTGTGATTTATTTTTGGGCAATAACATTGTCGAGCACAGCTTGAATTCATGGCAAATATTTACACATTTAAGATATAAAGAGCCTGAGTCACTGAAATTTCAGCTTTGCCATTTTGCCAAAGAACACTTAGAAGTATTTCCTTTTTTAAAAAAAAGCCTTAAAATTCCAAAGTGTGTTTAAAGTACATTGCTCTCTTTGACTGGCTCCCATATTTCATCTGTTTCCCCTGTGGGATAATTTTGTAGCACAATGAATAGAAATCCTAAATGTCTGAGGGGCTGATAGGATGTTTTTAAGAGGAATCATGGGCTCTCTAGGAGTGGTAGTAACTATTCTTATATAAGAATAGGCTTCAGAGCTGGCCTAAAGCATCTTTGCTATCACTTTATTTTATGCTTTCTAATTCATGTTACCATTCTCTAGTTGGGTTTCTGGCATTTTGTTTCTCTCAATATTTTGTCTGCCTTTATTCTGTCTTCCCCAGGGGGATCATTTCAGACTCTGTATAGTAATTTAGTCCTGAATTATTCTGAGAATACAGCCCAAATCCTTGCATTAGGTTATTGTATTTTAAGACCAACTCCTTCATGTCAGTCTATCTTTAAGAGCTTCATTTATACTTTGTCTGTACCATGCATGTTGATATTTATTGAGAAATGTTTAGTAAGTAACATTCCATTTGCTATAGGGGGGCTATCTTTATGTATTTTACCTTTTTATATAAAGTTTCTCAGAACATGCAGCAGTCTGAACTAGTTAACAACCGGCTTCATCTAGTTTATCTAAGTGAAATATACTTATATTGTTAAACTGAAATGCAACAAATCTAACTATGACTCGGAGATAGATGGGCCATTTGAGTAGTGAAACATTTTTTTCAATATTGAGAAATCAGCTTGTCTACAAGCAATAAACCAATGTGTTCTAACAAATGGAAAATACTTTTTTGTGCTGGAGATTACACCATTTATTTTCATTTTCCATGATATGTCTTGCTCATTATGCTGTAGGAAGCAAATCCAAAGCTTTGTGCAGAACAGTTCATGACAGCAAAAGAGGGAATTCAGTTCAAGGTTTGAGTGTCATAACATTCACACTGCCATAACAACAAAGAATGCTTAACCAAGGAGGGTAGTGGTGAGTTGTTTGAGTTTCAGATTGGAAAATCTGCCACTGTTCTTGTAAAATACTCACCCTCTTTGTGATAAATACTTTATAAACTGTTGGTCGCTTGCTAAAAAACTGAGAGGGTTGCATTATGGCATCCTCTTAATACTATTGTTATGTTTCTAAAAAATAATTATTTAAATAGCAGACATTATTAAATGAAGCTGAGAAACAAATTGCTAGGCGGCTTATTGCTAAGTACTAAGCACTGCATGTTGTTGGTACATGCTAGTGTTCTTTTGCTAGTTCTCATTTCAGGAGGAAAGTGGAAATGTTAAGGTGATTAAAATCCACTCAACAGCTTTCTCTGCAGATATAGAGTTAAATCTGGAAATTTTCCTTTTGTCCATTATTTTACTGGAAAGAAACTAACGGAAACCAGGTGTTACACACCTAGAGTACATAATTGCAGACTTGTATTATTGTCGGCTTAAAGCTCTGTGTGTTTGACACTGGTTCAAAGTGGATTTTTACACTCAACCTAGCAAAAAATAGCATCCAGTGGAGTGCTACAGTCTCTTTTAACCCAGATTATTAATGGATTTAAGGGGCACTCTCTCCCAAACACTGACACAATCGGAATTTTGTTCCTATTCTGTTTGCTTATGAGCTTCCCTAGCACCTACATTTATTAAAGCTATGCAACATTTAAATTAGAGGGGGAAGGTGCTGAGAATTGTGGCCAGCCCAGAGGTGTTCTGCAATTCAAAAATAGTTTTCTGTACTTCAGGCAAGGCATTTATGGGAAGACCAGGTTTCTAGATGCATTAACCTCTGTATATACTAATCTGGTTTTGACAATTCTGAAATTCAGCAGCTGACTGCACTTGAGAGCCAGCTCCCATATTTTGAGTAATTATGTTGTGAAGTGAACTTGAATAAAAATCATACTAGATATTAAGCCTCACAATTTCCCTGTCAAGACAGTAGGTAATCATTATTGATCTATTTTACAACTGGAAAATTGTGTCACAAAGATTAAAGAATATCTCATCTAGCTGATGTAAAATGCAGTCATTTCTTAACCTTCACTGTGTCTGGAAAATACTTACTTATCAGAAGTAAGAACATAAGAACGGCCATACTGGGTCAGACCAATGGTCCATCTAGACCAGTATCCTGTCTTCTGACAGTGGCCAATGCCAGATGCTTCAAAGGCAATGAACAGAACAGGACCATCATCAAATGATCCATCCGCTGTCCTCTAGTCCCAGTATCTGGCAGTCAGAGGCCTAGGGAGACCAAGAGCATGGGGTTGCATCCCTGACAGTATTGGCTAATAGCCATTGATGGACCTATCCTCCATGAATTTATCTAATTCTTTTTTTAATCCAGTTATAGTTTTGGCCTTCACAACATCCCCTGGCAATTTAGTTCCAAGGGTTGACTGCTCGTTGTGTGAAGAAGTACATCCTTATGTTTGTTTTAAACCTGCTGCCTCCTAATTTCATTGGGGTCTGACCCCTGGTCATTCTGTTATGTGAAGGGGTAAATAACACTTCCCTAGTCACTTTCTGCACACCAGTCATGATTTTATAGACCTCAATCATATCCCCTGCTGTTGTCTCTTTTCCAAGCTGAATAGTCCCAGTCTTTTAAATCTTTCCTCAGATGGAAGCTGTTCATACTCTTCATCATTTTTTGTTGCCCTTCTCTGTATCTTTTCCATTTCTAATGTATCTTTTTTGAGATGGGGCAACCAGAACAGCACGCAGTATTCCAGGTGTATCCATACCATGGACTTATAGACAGTACTTTATAAATAATTGCTCTATATATTTGTATTGTTACGACAAGCCCCTTTCAGTGATCATCTGTCTTCTTACTTTTATTATGATGACTCTATCCTTGCAGTAATATGGGTAGGGCCCTACCAAATTCACAGCCATGAAAAAGACGTCATGGACTGTGAAATCTGGACTTATGTATGCTTTTACCTTATACTGTACAGATTTCACGGGGGAGACCAGCATTCCTCAAATTGGGGGTCCTGACCCAAAATGGAGGTTCAGGGGGGTTGCAAGGTTATTTTAAGGAGCAGTCACAGTGTTGCCACCCTTACTTCTGCGCTGCCTTCAGAGCTGGGCAGCCAGAGAGCAGCAGCTGTTGGCCCAGCACCCCACCAGCAGTAGTGCAGAAGGTAAGGATGGCAATACCATACTATGCCACCCTTACTGCTGCACTGCTACCTTCAGAACTGGGCAGCTGGAGAGAGGCGGCTGCTGACTGAGGGCCCAGCTCTGCAGACAGCAATGCAGAAATAAGGGTGGCCATACCATACCATGCCATCCGTACTTCTGTGCTACTGCTGACGGCAGCTCTGCCTTCAGAGCTGGGCTCCTGGCCAGCAGCCGCAGCTGCCCAGCTCCAAAGGCAGCACTGCAGCCAGCAGCAGCTCAGAAGTAAGGGTAGCAGTACTGCAACACCCCCGACAATAACCTTGCAACCCTCCCCCCTCACTCCTTTTTGGGTCAGGACCCCTACAATTACAATACCGTGAAATTTCAGATTTAAATAGCTGAAATCATTAAATTTACAATTTTTAAATTCCTATGACCGTGAAATTGACCAAAATGGACCACAAATTTGGTAGGGCCCTAATTATGGGTCTTCTCTTCACATTTACAATTTTGATCTATAAATATATGGGAAATCTTGGTTATACTTAGCATTAATGTTTACATCAACATGGGCCATACAGTGTGTAATAAATAGCACCTGGACTTTCATATTACATTAAAGAAGTTGTAATTATTTAACAATGACTCTCTTCCTCACTGATGTCTCTTAAAGGTCCCACAACAACTCATTAAATTGTAATAAATCACCAAAATAGGATGACCTGGTACGGTCTGAAAATGTGCTCACTGCCTTTTCCCTTCTAGCCTAATGCTGTACTTAGCCTGTGAAATCAAATGTCAGTGCCTGCAGGATCTCCTCTTCAGTTTATTTTTGAGAGGAGTGATTGAATTGGGATATGCTTTTATCCCACCAAACTGTCAGCATTTTAACTTTAACGTGGCTCCTCTTCCTTTGGTTGTTTAGTTGGCTTTCTCTTGAACATGAAGGATTTGCAAATAATTTACCTTTTTCAGTTTGTGCCTGGAAACTCACTCAGACTGGAACAATGGTTTCTGCCTCCTTTTGAGATTGGCTGATGTTGGAGAGACAAGGTGCGTGAGGTAATACCTTTTATTTGACTAACTTCTCTTGGTGAGACAAGCTTTCGAGCTTACACAGAGCTCTGAGTAAGTTTCCGAGACCTGAAGAAGAGCTCTGTTTATGCTTGAAAGCTTCTCTCACACCAACAGTAGTTGGTCCAATAAAAGATATTACCTCTCACCTTGTCTATAATATCCTGGGACTGTCACAGCTACAACACTGCATACATGAAATGATGCTGTCACTTTTGCATGTTAACAAGGCAGATACTCAGACGGATGTTCTCTGATCATACACCTCTTTTGGATTCGAGAGTCATCTTGCCTCTTCAATACTAGGACTGATGAATGCTGGGGAACCTTTATGGCCAGCTAATTCACAAGTGCAGTGAATTTTACATTCACCATCTCCAAAGTAGGAAAATGATCAAAGAACTGGCACTAGTATACTACTACCAAACAAATGTACAGTGTGTATTCCTTAACATTTAAGAGAGAATCCAGGTCTCCAGTTGATGAACTCTAGGGGTAGAAAGGGAATAGTTTACTATATTCTGTTTTACTAAATATAAGGTGAGGAATGTCCATTTGGGTGAAATGTGAGTCATTTTGAGATGAGAGGAAAATCTAGCCTTAAAATAGAGAGCACTTTTGCATTAATGTAGCTCTGCATAATGATAGGACACTCTGTGTTCATAAAATAAAAGATGGTGAGAAAAATTAAACTGATGTTTTTACTGATGGAATATTGAGAACACTGCTGCTGATTATGCAGAGTGGACTGAATGCTTAACAAAAAAAAAATACCATGTTTTATATTCTGCATATATTTTTGTCAGCATCTTGAGAACTGTATGTGACGTTTTGAATCTTCTCATATAAATTCTTGATTAATGTTCCATTCAGAAAAGGAAATGTGCAGAGCTGTTTTTTTTCCTCCTCCTCACTTAGAAATCACTCTTAATTGACCTGACTGCTATGATTTAAAAATAACCTCACTATTACATTAACCTGATTTTCCCCTCTCCCTCATTCTTTTGGACTTCTTGCTTCATGGTTTCAAACACCCAAGTAAAACGCGGTTTATAGCTGTGTGATGGTTCCCTGGACTTTTTGTTGTTCAGCCATCTTGTGCTGCAATCATAGCCATAATTCCTCCCTTGGCTCTCTTCTGGAAGGAAGATCACAGCCTTCCCTGTGCCAGTGCTCCATCTAATCAGTCACTCTTTTTCTAGGCAACTTTGTGTGTCTCCTTTTTAATACTGACAGCACATGATGACACACTAAGAATTAGCCATTTATTACTCCTGAGTCAGCAAAGTGTTAACTCACCAAAAGTAGACAGCCCTCTTGTCTCTGCATTAGCCTGGCCTGGTTTTGGACTATTGAGCTGACACATGGTGCCAACACTGGTCGATAAAGGTACAAAATGTTTTTTACAATTGTAACTTCATAAAATTGCCGTTTTTCAGCTTTGAGATGCGAATGACTTTGCTGCTGAGTCTAAACTGGGACAGCTCTACCCTATTGCACTCTTTGCTATGGAATCTTACCCAGCTCGCTCACAGCAGCCTTTCTGGACACCTGTTAGAATAACTGTATGACAGTTTTTTTCTTATTTTACAGCCATTTAAAAGTATTTCAAAATTTTGAGCCTATTAATTATTAGCTATAGATAAATAGGGATTTAAAAGTATTAGTTTTGGAAAATATCCCTTGAAATCCTATTTTCCATGCTACTAGTTGTAGTAGTAGTGTTTGTCTACTGTTTGGTTGTCGTTTATTTGTATTGCAGCTAGGGCTGTCAAGCGATTAAAAAAATGAATCGCGCAATTAATCACACGATTAATAATAGAATACCATTTATTTAAATATTTTTGGATGTTTTCTACATTTTCAAATATATTTATTTCAATTACAACACAGAATACAAAGTGTACAGTGCTCACTTTATATTTATTTTCGATTACAAATATTTGCACTGTAAAAAAACAAAAGAAATGGTATATTTCACGTCACCTAATATAAGTACTGTAGTACAAGAAAGTCGAACTTACAAATGTAAAATTATGTACAAAAAAAACCTGAACTCAAAAACAAAACAATATAAAACTTTAGAGCCTACAAGTCCACTTGGTCCTACTTTAGCCAATCACTCAGACAAACAAGTTTGGTTACAATTTGCAGGAGATAATGCTGCCCCCTCCTTGTTTACAACGTCACCTGAAAGGGAGAACAGGCATTCGCGTGGCAGTGTTGTAACCGCGTCACAAGATATTTACATGCCAGATGTGCTAAAGATTCATATGTCCCTTCATTCTTCAAGCACCATTCCAGAGGACATGCGTCCATGCTGATGACGGGTTCTGCTCGATAACGATCCAAAGCAGAGCGGACCGATGCATGTTCATTTTCATCATCTGAGTCAGATGCCACCAGCAGAAAGATTATTTTCTTTTTTGGTGGTTCGGGTTCTGTAGTTTCTGCATCGAAATGTTGCTCTTTTAAGACTTCTGAAAGCATGCTCCACACCTCGTCCCTCTCAGATTTTGGAAGGAACTTCAGATTCTTAAACCTTGGGTCGAGTGCTTTAGCTATTTTTAGAAATCACACATTGGTACCTTCTTTGCATTTTGTCAAATCTGCAGTGACAGTGTTCGTAAATCAAACGTGCTGGGTCATCATCCGAGACTGCTGTAACATGAAATATATGGCAGAATGCGGGTAAAACAGAACAGGAGACATACAATTCTCCCCCAAGGAGTTCAGCCACAAATTTAATTAACACACTATTTTTTTAACGAAGCTCACCAGCATGGAAGCATGTCCTCCGGAATGGTGGCTGAAGCATGAAGGGGCATACGAATGTTTAGAATATCTGGCACATAAATATCTTGCAATGCCAGCTACAAAAGTGCCATGCAAATGCCTGTTCTCACTTTCAGGGGACATAAATAAGAAGCAGGCAGCAGTATCTCCTGTAAATGTAAACAAACTTGTTTGTCTTAGCGCTTGGCTGAAAAAGAAGTAGGACTGAGTGGACTTGTAGGCCCTAAAGTTTTACATTGTTTTGTTTTTGAGTGCAGTTATGTAACAAAAATCTACATTTGTAAGTTGCACTTTCACAATAGATTGCACTACAATACTTGTATGAGGTGAATTGAAAAATACGATTTCTTTCGTTTATCATTTTTACAGTGCAAATATTTGTAATAAAAACTAATATAAAGTGAGCACTGTACACTTTGTATTCTGTGTTGTAATAGAAATCAGTATATTTTAAAATGTAGAAAAACATCCACAAATATTTAATAAATTTCAATTGGTATTCTATTGTTTAACAGTGGGATTAATCGCGATTAATTTTTTTAATCGCAGTTAATTTTTTTGAGTTAATTGCGTGAGTTAACTGCGATTAATCGACAGCCCTAATTGCCGCAGAACCTTATGGCCCCAAATCAGAATCAGATTCCCATTGTGCTGGCACTGTACAACACATACGACATTTACTCCCTTAAGAGCTTATAATCTAAAGAGTTAATTTTATTTATCATCTAATGTATTGTTTGGCTGGTGACATTACTAGGTCCAGAGGTACATATTCTGTACTGTAAGTTGCAAAGAAACTTAGGCGTATAAGTTGTGATTCTGCCATATACCATCCTTTTTATAGCCTTTTGAAAACGATCATTAAAATTCTTCCACTTTAAGATTTGGACGTTCTGATGAAGTACATAACTTTAATTTGCAAAGCTCACTGAACCCAAGTGAGTGTGCTTTCTCTGAAGATGACAGCATACAATAGATTGCTTTGTACCCTTCTGTCAGAGGGATAAAGCAGTAAAACAAGGGTTCAGTTATTTGTGTGCTAGAGGGGCAGTGGTTATCTGGCAATATGACAGGTTTGCTAATGGTACCTGACAGGAGTGTCACAAAGGAATAATTGTAAAGAACCTTCCTGTAACATAATACTTTACTTGAAACACCACGAATGCAGGATCCCATTTGACAATTGATCTAGTTTAGATGCATAACCTATTGGAAGTAAGCAAATAGGAAGTGTTATCATTGCCTGATTTAATGGGGTTTGGGGCATGGTTCTATCAACAGATATTTATTTAATTGTAATGTAATACTCTGCAGTTTAACATCACTTTCTTATCCTATCTATAGATCTCAAAGCACTTTTCAGTGATATTATTGCCTTTTTACAAGTGGTGTAACACAGACATAGTGGTTGTGGCTCAAGGTGACACACCTAGTCGAGTGGCTCTCAACCTTTCCAGACTTTCAGGAGTCTGATTTGTCTAGTGTACCTCCAAGTTACACCTCACTTAAAAACTACTTGCTTACACAATCACACACAAAAGTACAAAAGTGTCACAGCACACTGTTGTTGAAAAATTGCTTACTTTCTCCCTTTTACCATATAATTATAAAATAAATCAATTGGATAAATATTGTACTATACATTTCAGTGTATAGTATATAGGGCAGTATAAACAAGTCATTGTCTGTATGAAATTTTAGTTTGTACTGACTTCATGAGTGCTTTTTATGTAGCCTGTTGTAAAACTAGGCAAATATCTAGATGAGTTGATGTACCCCCTGAAACACCTCTGCATATCCCAGGGGTGTGTGTACCCCTGGTTGAGAACCACTGATCTAGTCAGTGATGATGAGAATTAGGGATGGAACATAAGTTCTTATTCCCTGACCTGGGCTCACTCTGTTACAAAACAGCTGCCCCTCATGATTAACTTGACTAGCTGATTTTCTTGATTATTATATATTTCACTACTCTGATTATTAAGATGTGATTTTTCTCAATTGCAGCAGCCAAATACAGCAACAATACCTTATAAAGAGAGTTTTGTAGAGAGAGCGTTAATTATTTAAATGATTTCTAAACATAGGTTTATTATCTTAACCATTTTTATGTTTTAAACTGCAAAAATCTGTCAACATAGATAAGTCAGTAGAAGGTGCTCCAGAAAAATCCATTTGCACAGTAGAAAGCTAATGACCTTTTAAGTGGGGGAGGAAATGGGTTTTATTGTACCACAGCATTTTTTATTTATTTATTTATTTATTTTAGTGTGTGCCATTTGTTGTAATCTGCCGGAAGCATAAAGGCCACAATAGTCAGAACTTTAGTCCATATGCTAGTTATCCCATTAGATACCGAAAACAGGTAGGCAAAGCACATAGTTAACAGTCTCTAGTTGCAAACGATTTGATCTATTATTAAATTTCAGGTGATCTCTAACTCTGTATTCAATTTTCTCTCACACCCCTAATTGTCATGGTTGGGACAAATATTCTATAAGGAATTTTGAAATGGAATCACTATGATGACAGTTCACATTTTTGTTGTGCTTCCAACTTTGGTGGAGCTGTTCTACTTTTAACTGTTTGAGCTGACCACTGTACTGCAATAATGGGCAGCTCTTGAATTATGGGCTTTGAGAGTCACTGGTTGGTTGGGTGCACGTGGCATCTCCCAGTACAAAATCAGCAGCAGTTTCTTAAGTGCACATGCAGTTTTTAATGGTAGGGACTTGGTTCAAATGTTAGTTTTTAAACCTGATAAGGACAGGCTTTACAGAACAGTCATTAGAATCCTGTGAGAATTTGTAAATCCAAAATTTGTATTTTGGATTTATTTTCTTTCAATTTGCAAATCTGTAATAGGATTTATGACTCCAAAGTGGGATTTGTAAACTTTCATCAGGGTTTGTAAATCCATTTTCTTATAAATCAATAAAACAAATATTTTAAGAAATAAAGAAGCTAAATCTAAGGAAGCAAGATAAAAGCTTGCAAATCAAAACAATAATTTTAAGACTTCCTGACACAGTTTACAAATTTGAAATAAAATATCTGGCTTTATTATTTGTGGATTAATAAATACAACCTTACATGATTTTCTGATTAGTGATGAGCACATTGGTGATGCAGGCAACATTTAATCTCCATCTGGGTTCTGAGTTGATTATGTAGTCGCATACCTGGATTGTACAGTTTCTCTCCACTACCTGCATGTGAAGCAGTTGCAAGCACTGTAAGATGTGATTTTTTTTTTAAGCCCAGTTTGCCAATACTTTTTGTATGCTATCCTGCAGTAGTCTCTCATTAAACTATAGGTTGTATGCCATTATTCAGTTCCTGGGCCATTCTACTCATTCTATCCATTCCCATAAAATGGTTTGGAAATTCAATAGTCCTTAGCCAGCATCACATCTGTTGTGGCCAGTAATCCTTAGCACTTTAGTACTTCGCCTATATTTTTCTTACCGTCGACGGCAGACAGCACTAAGATTGATGTTGCACTTATGCTTCTTCATGGGCTTACATGTTCTTTGACGCATAAATATGGGTTGGCTAAAAGTATTTTGCTCTTAGCTTTTAGTGAAGTTTTAAAGTCTTAACATTTCATCTGTCCTGCATAAAAGGGCTGAGTCTTGTCACAGGGACTCTTGTTCAGTGTCAACAGGACTGGTGGAAATCCAGGAGCCAGATCATCAGCTGGTTATAAAACAGCGTAGCTCTATTGACTTTAGTTTAAGTCCATGGAGCTATACCAATTTACATCAGCTGAGGATCTGGCCCCGGGAGCATGCAGCTTTTCTATCTAGTCTAGTGCTTTTGAATAAATTAATTTGTAGTTTCTTTTCTATTTTAGATTTTGCAGAGATGTTTACTGCAGTGAAATGCAGTTTAGTTGGTTTGAGCATCATCTTAAATATTTTTAGCAAGTTTTTCATTACATTGTTTTCTTA
The DNA here is from genome assembly GCA_003942145.1 of Platysternon megacephalum. Classification (NCBI taxonomy): domain Eukaryota; kingdom Metazoa; phylum Chordata; order Testudines; family Platysternidae; genus Platysternon; species Platysternon megacephalum. The sequence goes on from QXTE01000142.1 coordinate 3,795,197, forward strand.
TATTTTAAAGGAAAAGTGATCAACAAAGACTTGCGTCACTACCTGAGCCTGCAGTTCCAGAAAGGCTCAATAGACCATAAACTCCAACAGGTGATCAGAGACAATCTTTACCTGAGAACCATCCCATGTAAGTATGTAGAGTGCTAGCATAAATTAATCTATTTCAGTTAAACTCTGCATAACTCAAGAATCCTGTAAGCTTTTTTCCTTTGATCCTGTGGTGTTTCACATTTCCACCCTTTCAGTGGGGATTCCTTTGCATAAATGCTATTTTTAGGTAGGCTCTTTGTTAGAATCCATATTAAGAAATGTTCTAAGTTAACTTGGGATGCAATGGAAAATTAATCTATTGATAACCATATTTATATATATTAAAGGATTGACAAACCAGCAAAAATGTCAAAATTCCAAGTTCAGAGGTCTTCAAGAGTGTCTATATTTTTTTAAACTCATTGGTACTGCCTCTAAAAACCATTAAAGAATGCAACAGATAAAGATTTCATGTCAGCATAAGAGTAAGTAAACCTAGGGGGAGTGAGACATCATTACTATAACTAGTATAATATAACTCTCACCATTGATTTTGTGGCAGTCTCTCTCGCACACGCACACACCTGCCTAGCCAGTTTTGTGGCTTCTCACAAAGGGGAGATTAAGACCTCCAGGTGACCACCTATAGATAGGCTGGGTGTTAGAGAAAACAGAAAGGAAGGAAGAGAGTATAATTGTAGAAGAGCTGTTTGTGAGGAAGGAGACTGAGCTGGAACATAACCAAGCAGGGTGCACAAGGGAAGTTATGGGTACACTTGTAACATATCTGAGCCTGAAATTTAGTGGGATGGAGGAGGGACTTGTAGCATGGTCGAATGGTTGGGGAAAGGAGGAGCAGCCTTCCTAAATTAGAATTGGCACAGTAGAGTTGCAGAGCAAGCATTAATGAGAAGACACCATGGGATGAGCCTCACCTCTTAATCCACTGTAGGCTGGAATGGCTGGCATCTCGTAGTATTTCCCCATCCATACAGCCCACCTGCTAACACGTCTTCAGCCAGGAATCATTAAGAGGTTGCTGCTCCTGCAGCCTGAGTGAAAAGGCATTATCTTCTCAATTTCTCTCATTTCAGTCACCCATCACTGATCAGCTTCAAAGGCTCTTATAAATATGGTTAAAATGCTTAATGCTGATTGCCTGCTTGAATGCTATTACTGGGCTCTTAGACTTTACCGAGGCTAAAATTGTTCATTGGAGCAGCGCATTTTAAACTCATTATCTTAATTACTAAAAAACAAAGTATTCAGTGTACTTTTGATGTAAGAATATTTACTATTTAATTAACAAACAAGCCAAGGCAAAGCTTTACTGAAGTGAATGGTTTTCTGGTGGCAACAGATACTGTATGGCATGCACATGGTATTCATTAAATGGCTGATATAGGACAGTTCTGACCAAACAGAAGGTCTGAAGCACCTCATTTTTATTCACTAATATGAATGCTAATGGATATTGAACACCATTTTACATTTCTAAATGCAATCTGATTTTTTTTTTAGGGAGTTATGAGGACCCAATTGGGTAATCATAGCTTTTAGAACCACCACAAACTGACAGCTTGGATAAAACATAATGTACTTTGCCAGCTTATCAGAGAGTATCTTTCAGTTTAAAGGACATCCCCACAATTACTGAAATTCCTGTCTGTGTGGTGCTTTTTGCGTTATCATGCCATTCCATTTCTCAATTATCCAAAAGCCACACTGTACCTTCCATATGAGATATTTACTCATTAGAACGGCTGATCACAAGTTTTATTTGAAGTAGTTTTATTTAAAAACTTGAATGATATTAAATTTAACATGGCACACATTAAATTAATATAAAACTGTCTGATAGGTCTCAAAATGTAATTGTAAATAGGGAATCGTCATCAAGCAGATGTGTTTCCAGCAGGGATCAGTTCTTCACCCTGTGCTTTTTCATATTTTTATCAATGACCTGGAAGAAAACACAAAATCAGCACTGATAAAGTTTGCAGATGACCCAAAAATATGGGGGAGTGGTAAATAATTAAGAAGACAGGTCATTGTTTCAGAGCGATTTGGATCACTTGTTAAACTGGGCATAAACATTATGCTTTGGAATATGGATTAATGTGAATGTATACATGTAGGAACAAAGAACATGGGCCATAATTACAGGAGGAGGACTATGCGGGGAAGCAGTGAGTCTGAAAATATTTGGGTGTTGTGCTAGATAATCAGCTGAACATGAGCTCCCAGTGTGACACGATGGCCAAAAGAACTAATGGGATCCTGGGATGCACATACAGGGGAATCTCAAGTAAGGGAAGAGAAGTTACTTTACCACCATATTTGGCACTGGTGCGATGGCTGCTGGAATACGGTGACCAGTTCTAGTGCCCACAATTCAAGAAAGATTTGGTAAATTGGAGACGGGTTCAGGAAGAGCCATGAGAATGATTAAAGTATTAGAAAAGTGCCTCATAGTGATAGATTGAGCTCTTAGAGTCTTATTTGGCTTACCAAAAGAAAGGATAAGGGGTGACGTGATTACAATCTGTGAATAACTACATGGAGAACAAATATTTAATAGGCTCTTCAATCTATCAGAGAAAGGTCTAAACTGATCTGGTAGCTGGAAATTGAAGCTAGACAAATTCAGAGTGGAAATAAGGTGTAAATTTTTAACAGTGAGTAATAAACCGTTGGAACAATTTACCACATGTCATGGTAGATTCTCCATCACTGACAATTTTTAAATCAAGATCAGATGCTTTTCTAAAAGGATATTTTCCTAGGAATTATTTTGGAAGTTCTATGGCCTATATATAGGGGAGGTCAGATTAGATTATCACAGTGGTCCTTTCTTGCCTTAGAATCTATTAATTACATGTTAAAGCATTTTTTGTTGTAGCTTCATGCATATTATTTTTTTAACACAACATTTTTTATTTACCCATTATTTTGTGACCAGTGTAATTAATGGCTTGGGTCTTTGCAAGTTGATAATGAGTGGTTCTAACATTCAGCATGCCCAGGATTACACCAGGGAAGATAAAATATCCACTTAATCTTATGAGTAAAAGAATGAGGAGTTTAAAAAAAAAAAATCAGTGTAATGGAAATGAGGTTCACTTACTGACAGAGCTGTTCACATTGTTCATTGGAGTAAAATTGACAAGTTTTTAAAAGATTGTTGAGGTTAAACAAGATGGTATGCAATAATGAATCACTAATCCTGGCTTCAGGAGTATGTTAATCACGCTTATGTTAACTAGAAGTTTCTTGTTTGCTAGACTTGTACGTTTTGAACATTTCTTAATTAGCATGACCAGTTTGCTGGATTGCTTTGAAAGTTTAGTTTTTTTGCTATCCAGCATTGTTTACTTACTGGAAGACTCATGCAGTGGCAACACCACATTCCAGGCTCCATGATAATTTACATACTTGGGTCACATTCGGAATTATGAAAGCAGAAATGAATTCATCTAATAATAGAGTACAGGCATACAAATGACTGAAAAGACTGAAATAAATTTGATCCAACTCAATTATGTAATAGGTGGTCAGAAATCAATTTTGCTTTGTTAGTGACGTCATTAATTACTACATTTCCAAGAACATTCAAGAGACATTAAGGAAATGATACATCATCATAATGGTGGCAGACTACATACAGCTATTCCACAACCCCCCCCAAAACCTCAATTAATATTGCTTGGCCCAGGTCTTCACCAACTTCTGTACAGTAAATCAGTCAGGCTCACAGCATGTGTGAGCATTTTTCTTTCTCACATCACCTCATCCTCCAGCTTTTATTGTCTGTCTTCCTCTCTTATCATAATTTCTAATTTCTAAAACTGTCTTCCTCCTAAAGTCATAGCAAGATGATTGATGCTCCCTCATTACCTCCAATTTTCCCATCTTTTCAACAGTGTGTGCCTGTATGCTGATATAGCCCAGCATGCTATAACACTATCTCATTCTTTAAATAATACTGCTTTATAGAAACTTACATACAAGTCATTTTCATTATAATGGATTTGCCTTATCTTTAATTGTTTCTCATTAGGTAACTCCTGCCAGCCGTAACTTTGCTTTCAATTAATGCTACGCATTGTGAAATTAGGAACACCCACATGTATGAATACCAATACTGCAGAATGGAAATCACTGATCTAACAAGTGAATAATTTGTTTGAGAAAAGAAAAAACATTGATTAGAAAACTCATTAAAAAAGGACAAAAAAGTCATTGAGCTGTGAATAGTATGAGTAAAATACATCTCTCCTTTCCCTGTGAAATAAGGAGACCTTAGTAATGAAGTCAACAGGCCCTCCTTTTCTACAGGTTCGGAGGTGTGTTGATACGGTATATGATTCTAGGGGTATAGTATTGCAGTTCTATAAGCAGCAAAACCAAACTCCAGTCTGATCGCTACCATGTCTCCAAGAACAAAGAGCCCAAGATTTTCAAAAATGAGGTCTTAAACTTAAACTTAGGCTCCTAACTCAGTACTTAGCCACCAAATAAGTGACCTGATTTTCAACAGTGCTGTTCACTGGGAAGTTCCCACTGACTTCAGTGGAATAGGCTGGGTGCTGAGCACCACGGATAAATACCCCGAGGAAGTAATTTGCATAGCAAGATCTTTTCAGTCTGTGTGACTTCCTGTTATCTACAAACTTCACTGGGATTTACGTGCAGCCCATTGGCATATCAGAGACCAGGCACCAAACTGACCAAGTCATTGCATGACCTCTGTTTAAAAGGATGATATGCACGATGAGAGACATCCAGGAAGGTGAAAGAGAGGAAATATTTGCCATTTTCTTTTGGTTAAGTAGAAATTACAATAAAAACTCAGGTTCACCAATGAATCTCATTTGTTTTTGGGGAGTAAGTCTCATTGAATCCTGATGCTAGTGTGTGGGTGTTTTTCCACACTTAATTTATCTTGTACTGTGGACTTTAAAAAAATCTTTAGTTAATGAAATAATTCAAGGAGTTGAAGTGAGTTAAGTTGATATTTAAAACTGTGTTTCAACATGCGTTCCTTCACACACCTAATGTTTCTATCACACAGGATAACATTCAGTTTGTGTCGTCAGTCTGTACAAGGGGCACATTTTGCATGGTATCAAAAAACTGTTTTTAATTAGTATTGTATAACACCTACATTCTCATCAGAACATTTACTATAAATTCTATGAGATGTCTACCGGCAAAAGTTAAGTGTTAATTTTATGTGAATGAGCTAGCAAACAATCTAGACAAAATTGTGAGATGAGAATGTAATTGTAAATTTAAATTTTCATAAGCTTAGATTGAGAGGAATAAACTGCTGTCATATACAGTAGTAGTTTATTGGGGGTGGGGATCGAAGGCTTATGAATGTTTCGTGTCAATATTTGTCATATGGGCACAAAAGCAAAGTGATTATTTTATTTCATCTTAGCCACATTAGAAAATTTAAATCTAATGGAATTCTTGACAAAGTGATCTAATACTGAAGGGCAGAAGCTGTTGTCAGTTGGTTGTATCTTGCATATTGAAATACGATAACTTTAAACCATTTGAATGTTTTGGATTGATTATTGACTTGAAAAAAAGAAGTCCATTTGCCTTTATTCTTAAGATATTTCCACTTTCTACACTCAGTATAAAATTAAACCTTTTTCATTTAATAGATGCAGGTAAGATACATGTGAAACATGTAATGAAAGTTGAAAGTTTTCATCATGACTAATATTTAAAACTGTTCTAGATTCATTAGAAATGAAGTTTGTCAAGTATCCCATGTACAATGTGATATGAAAAAGCATATGCTTGTTGTCAGAGTGTCAGTTTCAGATGATGTAAAGGTTGTGTGTGGAACCCTGAAACTAAATAGCAAGATAGTCTATTTCCTCATCTTTTGTCAGGAGACTCCATTCCTAGGGAAGTAGGAAGTTTTACATAACTAACAGGATTCTGGACTTCACTTAGCAGGTAAATAAATCACTCATTAGCACACCCTCTGAAGGGAAAGTTAATTAAAAGAACCTTGTACTACTTGTAGAAGTACCTGAGATGTTTTGGCTTCATTGGCTACCATTCCTATGGCTTTCATTGTATGTAAGCTTGTCACGATTAGCAGTTATAACAAAGATCTAAAGATCACAATTGTAGAAAAATTTGAACCATTGTGTATTTGCTGTTGTTTTTCACTTGTCAATTTGCTAGCAGATTAGTTAATTCTACATCTATTTCATGCTCTTTAGAATTTTGACATTGTCCAAGGCAGTTCATAACCTACAATCATCTGACAAGTTGCCAAATGAAGTGCATTTTGTTTCTATTGTAACTATCAAGTTGTATATTTCTTATTTACTCAGTAATTTCAATAATTTGTATAGATTGGAAATTAAACTTTTTTTTTTTTTTAAAGTTACACTCATAAGATGAAATTTGCTTCACCTGCATTAAAAAAAGCTGCAATCAGCTTTTATGTTGGTGAAATGAATGTGAGCTGAGAGAGAAAAATCTACCCTCAACCTAGGTTCAAGCCACCAGGTTACAGTGCAACTTACTCTCCTTTCTAAAATGGCTACTATTTAGCCTGTATGCTGGAACTATAGTCTTCATTCCTCTGCACCATTTGTGTGGAGCGCTAGGGCCGCTGGCCACGAAGATGTGGCCACCCCTTGCCATTCTCTGTACTGGCCTATGAGAAGCTAGTGTAGATACTCCTTCACAGCATGCAGACAGTGCAGAGGTCCTTCTGTGCAGCGTCTCAGCTTGCAGCTTCTGCTGCACAGCCCCATTAGGTGCTACAGAGACCCTTGAAAGGACCATCTCAGCAGGATGAAATTTGCCCTATTTGTATAATTTGATATGATTAAAAAAAACCCCAAAGCTATTCCATGCTGTTTGAGTTTTATAGGAAGCAAAAAGCATCAGATAGTAGGGGAGTAGTTCCTTTATGGATTTGTATGACTTGTCCAGAAAAATAGCTATGATCATGAAAATGTTAGGAATATATATAAATTACATCCCCAAAATAACTCAGAGCAATGAGCAATTGTTTGTATTTTAATAATGAAATCTTAAAATGGGGGCTTGTGGTGCAGGTGCAATTGTAACCTGAATAATAGAAGCAGCGGAATTGTAAACTTCTTTGCTTTGTTTGTTCAGATTGAATTTTGACTATTATATAAATGTATTGTAATTATATACACCTCTACCCTGATATAACGCGACCCGATATAACACAAATTCGGCTATAACGCGGTAAAGCAGCGCTCCGGGGCGGCGGGGCTTCGCGCTCTGGCAGATCAAAGCAAGTTCGATATAACACGGTTTCACCTATAACATGGTAAGATTTTTTGGCTCCCGAGGACAGTGTTATATCAGGGTAGAGGTGTTTATTGATGAGTCTTTGTTCATTGCAAACCATAATATAGAAAGTGTTCAGAGTTGTTGCCATATTAATGAAAGTTGGGGACTGAGGAGTTCATAACACCGAGAAGTTCTTAAGATTGAACATATCAGAATTACCGGAGGTAAGTTGCAGCATGGGTGTACTGCATCGCTTTCTTGTCCTTCAAACCACTGCAGAGCGATTCCCAATGTTTGAAGGCATCAGAATGTGAAGGGATGTTGACTTGTTTTTCCTGGACATCACTTTTTAGATGTGATTTATTATTTTCCAATTGGGAAAAGGGATTCATATAATTGGTTAGTCATAAGATTGGCTTTCATAAAATCAAGGTCCTGCTGTATTGGGATTTGAATGTTAGTTCTTAGGAAGTTTAAACTCTGGTATCAAAATTCCTTTTTTATGCCCTTCATAACAGTAGATTTAATAAATTCATGAGGGCTTCTATTTCTTGTTAAAATATCCTTTCTTATTCCTACATAATTTATTGACCTAGTTTCACATACTGCGATGTTCACTTTCATGAGAATGTTCTGATCCTTATCTTGCCAGAGTGGCACTGTAGCTGTGCAAAGCTTCAAATAACCACGGTTTCTTTTTATGTTGAATTCTGGAAGAGAAGAGTGTTTTGTAAACCAACCGCACTAGACAACCATACAACAGTTTCTTCTCTGTCTTTTCAGGCACTACAAGGGCTCCCAGGGATGGGGAGGTCCCAGGGGTGGACTATAATTTCATTCCTGTTGAACAGTTTAAAGCATTGGAAGACAGTGGAGCCTTGCTAGAAAGTGGAACATATGATGGTATGTTAACAGAATTTGAACACGTGTACCTACAGTCTTTTATAAGAATGGGAATAAAAACCGGGGGGAGGGATAGCTCAGTGGTTTGAGCATTGGTCTGCTAAACCTGGGGGTTGTGAGTTCAATCCTTGAGGGGGCCACTTAGGGATCTGGGGCAAAATCAGTACTTGGTCCTGCTAGTGAAGGCAGGGGGCTGGACTCGATGACCTTTCAGGGTCCCTTCCAGCTCTAGGAGATAGGTATATCTCCATATATTATTATTATTAATGGCATTAGTGTCCAGTCTTTTTGTTTCAGGCTTGGTCTAAATTAGCAACGTATGTCGGTATAACTATGTCACTTAGAGGGGTGGAAAATCCACAACTCTGAGCGACATAGTTATATTGACCTAACTCCCGGTGTAGACAGCACTGTGTCGATGGGAGGGCTTCTTCTATTGACATAGCTACCACTTCTCAGACAGGTGGAGAACCTATGCTGATGGGAGAAGCCCCCTCGTTGGCATAGGTAGCGTCTTCACTGGAGCGCTACAATGGTGCAGCTGTGCCGCTGCAGTATTTTTAGTGTAGACAAGTCCTAAATTTGGATCCTTATACTCATGAGGCGTAATAGTGCTTTGCAAGGGTAGGGAAGCAATATTATCTCCATTGTATAGATGGGATAACTGTGGACCACGGTGGTTGTCTTGTCCCAGCTCACGCTGTGAGATAGTGACCCATGTGTCCTGACCTGTGTTCAGTTCACTTTAACACCTGTTTCTTTTCCATATCGTTGTGCTTTTCAGAGTCATTCTAAAAACTTTTATGTATGTTTTTGGTTGACTTTTGCTTTAAATATATTTGTGGTCATAGTTCTGGGTTTTGTGTGAAAAGTTTTCCGTAGCTTTAATTTCTTGCTTAAGAGTTATTAAATATATTATAAATTATTCCAAAGGTTTCCACTTAATAGTCCACTTTTGTCTTCTTTCTGCTTTTAGTATTTTAGAATAGCCATAATATTTGCTAGAAGCTATTCTAATTAGTTGCTGGCTTTATTTTTATTACTGTTGTGGTGGTTTTGGGTGTTTTGGGTAATTTTTAATGAAAGTCTCTCAGATGAGGCTGTTTCTCTAAATATATGATTTTTAGCTTTCATCACTAACACCTGACTCCTTTTGAATTAAAATGTAAATACAATAGATGCCGGTTAATAGCAATCCTGATACTATCAACTTCCAGTTAATGGCAACATGTTGCTGTGAACCAATCCCATCCTATTAACATCAGTGTTAATGGTATTTGACATTGCAACAGTATGCTGCTTAGTAGCAACTTTTTTTTTAAGAAGGGCCCCACCTGCAGGTTGGTTTGTGCAGCTGCAGTCAGGGAAGGAAGTGCTGGGGCCTGCCTGTTTTGGTTGCAGCCCTGCAAACCTGCGTGCAGTCAGTACTCAGACCATCCATCCCAGCGCTTCCTTTTCGGGCTGCAGCTGGGCAAACCTGCCTATACACAGGGACCACACAAGACATAAGGGTCTGCAGGCTGGAAGGGGAGGTTATGGGCAGGGCATTAGCAGGGAGTGGGCTGCAGCCCGGATGCTGGAGCTGCACAGTACCTCTCCCTGCAGTCTCTAGGCCACTCCCTGCCAGGGGACTGCATGCAGGGGAGGAAGCGCTGGGAAGCACAGAGTACTGGCCCCCCAGACAGCACAGGGAGAGGTACGGTGCAGCCTCCTGGGCACTGAGCACCCCTGGTCTCTGCAGAAAGCCTTGTCATGCAGGTTGTAGGCAGCCTCCCTCTACATTGCTGCCCTTCCCGCAGTCAGGGTTGCACTCAGAGAAGGCATGGCCCAGCACTTGATTTCGCTCGTCATGATTATGACTTCGTGTTTCAGATCACTGAAGCATTATCTCAAGTGTCAGCCAACCTGGATCTGAATACATTATAAACATTACTCCTGGGGGGATTCTGCGGGACTGCGCGCCTGCAGAAAATGGCCCTCCCCCCCCCTGCAGATTTACTGTGTTTCCCAGCTGCACCTGGACCCCCACCCCATCAAGCCCCACTCCCCCAGCACCCAGACCTCCCACTGAGCCCCCCACAAACTGACCCTCCTGCTGAGACACCCCCCCCCCCCAACCACCTTCACCTGGATCCCCTGCAGAGTCCCATTGCCCCTGCCACCGGAACCCTACCGAGCCTTTGTGCATCCAGATCTCCCACTGAGCCACCCACACCCAGATTGCCCCATACCTGGATTTCCCCCACACACACACTTTAATCCTGCTGGACTGAGCCTGCCCACCCACACCTGGTGCAGAGGGGCAGGGCCCCAGGGTGTTTCTGGCCAGGTCCAGCCCTTGCACCTGACACAGTACAGCCTCACTGCCAAGTCAATTTACTGGGGGAAGTGGGGGCTTCAGGTTGATCTCCCACCTCAATGCAGCCAATGGCCTGTGCTCCCTGCTGCCATGCTGGAGCCACATTTATTGATAAATACAATTTGCAGAATTTTAAAATCTTGTGCGCATAATTTTTAATTTTTGGTGCAGAATTTTAAATTTTTTGGCGCAGAATTCCCTCAGGAGTAAAACATGTATAGACATGCATACACAATACTGCTTCTTTTGGTAGAAAAGTACAAATCACAACCTTCCCATGTGATCCATCCTCTTCTTAATTAAATAGCTGTAGAAACACACATGATTTTGTCATAGCTAGCATTAACTGTGATCTCTGGGTCAGAGAACGTGTCTTCTGTTATTGGCCCATTTGTAACACTTCTGCACCCTGACATGAGCTTTCCACAGTTGATACCCTTCTGGACAGAGTTACTTTTCCAAGCTTTCTGTACACTGTACCAATGTTCTCCATGCATCTAAGTAGGATTCAAAGGCAATCTGATCCACATAGCCCCTTATGTCCTGGAGTCCAACTAAATTCAACAGGAGAGCCTGCAAATCTGCGGATATCTGCTTTATATCCACGGATGGATGCGGATCCAAATGTTCTATCTAGAGGTTTGCGGATCGTGGATCGGATGCAGATACAAATTTTGTATCCGCTCAGAGCTCTAGTCAACACAACTACACAAATCTGATTACAGAATCGAAGCCTGAATTGGGAAATTGTCCAAGCATGCTCAGTCCTTTTGTACTTGTAATTGTAAATTCTTCCCCATTTGGATGTACCATCTCTTTAATTTTATTGTCTAAAATATCTGCAATCTTAGTTGTGTCCTCGTTTTCCCTTTTAATTGTAGTTTGTGTGTATTAACCAAGAAAACCTAGTGTGGCTGACTCCCATTGGTCCTTCAAGCTACTACATGGTTTCCTTCTCTTCTGTGCACACGCATTGTACTGCCATGGATCTTTCTCTGCACTCCCCCACTTTATCCAGAGGCCTCTTCCCTGCCTGCTACCCTGTTCTTCTGGGTTTTGTTTTTTTGCTTTTACACTTCAGGCCATCACAGTTAAAGCCTGCTGCCGTGGTTGCTGTTTGGGTCTTCTCTCTCTATTGTACCTCTGTTCCTACTAGGGATAGCTCAGTGGTTTGAGCATTGGCCTGCTAAACCCAGGGTTGTGAGTTCAATCCTTGACAGGGCCACTTAGGGGTCTGGGGCAAAATTGGTCCTGCTAGTGAAGGCAGCAGGCTGGACTTGATGACCCTTCGGGGTCCCTTCCAGCTCTATGAGATAGGTATATCTCCATTAAAAAAAAAAAAATATTCAGCCAGTCTGGGAATCTCAGGATAGGAAGGAAGGAGTAGTTGTAGTGCGAGTAGACGTATGCGTGCTTGCTTTAATCTAACTAACGCAGGTAACAATGAGAGTGAAAACATGGCAGCATGGATCCCAGCATAGGCCTGCAATCTGAGTGTGCCCTACAGTTCCCCAGTGAACGTGTACTGTTCTGAAGCTCATGTCTTCATGGCTGTTGTTACCTGCACTAGCTAGATTAAAGCTAGCACTGGTAGGCACTACCTACTGTTACAATAACACACTGATTTGTGGTGTTGACATATCTTAAGTGGGTGCCTGTGTGTGAGTGAAAGCAGCAAAGAATCCTGTGGCACCTTATAGACTAACAGACGTTTTGCAGCATGAGCTTTCGTGGGTGGTTAAAAACTATTCTAAACATAGGGCCACAGGAAGCAGTTAACATTAGAAATATGTTCTAATAGTTTGTTAAACTGTTGCTAAATAATCATGAGTTTATTCGGGTCAGACCAGGCTTTTCTCTTTCGGTATGAGTTACTGAAGTTATTTTTCCTGTTTCCACCCTGAGCAGGAATCCTCAGTCACTGGCTAGGTCCATTAATACTTTTCATCTTCCTAAAGTATTTAACTAGGCATAGAACTAACTAAAGTATAGGAGTGATATGGTTAATATCCTTTTGCTCAAGGACCAGGCAGGCATGGGCTCTGTTCTTGAAGATAAAGGCTACAGTAGCTAAATCAATGTCTCAGATGTAAACCCTTTTTTATAGAACATCATAACCTGGCTCCTCTTAAGTTTTCTTCTGGATTGAAACCTGATGCTGAAGGTTTCTAATCAGGAACAATTTATTTTAAAATATATATACAAGTTGTAAAATATGTTTTTAAAATATATTTAAAACATCCTTGTTTAGGTACCCTTAACTCAAATAAATGATTTTTTTCCCCAAGAAAAATCTGGCATGCATCTATAAAAATATATATGAAAACTAAAGTAAAAAGGCTATTTTTATGCATAAAAATTTTCCACTAGAAATATCTGTATTAATATAGATTATGTAAATTTCAAGTGATTACCTCAGTGACTAAAGCTTCTTCAAGAGTAAACACAGTCTAGATATTGTATGAAACCTTCTCTGTGTAAAAGATGATGAAACTTGTAAAGAACTGTTATGATTTATTGGACATTTTCTTGAGATTTAATTCTTCCCTAATATGAAAAATAAAATAAATGAAAAGGCATATTACTGTTAAAATAACCAAAAGAAGGAAATTCTTTGAGCGGCTCTCTAAGCCAAGCTCTTTTGATTGTGCCGTGGTTTTGCTGCACATACAGTATGCACAATTGCCCAGCAACTAGACTTTAACAAGCCATGCTAACCCAAAGCTTTCACCTTAACTCCCATTTTCAGTTGAAGCCTGAAAGATATTTGAATATAGGGGGTTTTATTTAATATTTTATGCAGTCAAAACAAAATCTATCTACCAAATGTTAACCCAGCAGGAGTCCTGCTAAGCTCTGTGCTCAACTCCCTAATTAAAATCACATGATTAATTAAGAGGAGAAAGCCAGTTATTTAAATTCTATTTGAGCATTTATTTTATTGGAAAAAAATGCTGATCCTTTGAACTTATACAACATATTAGGATCAAAATGTTTTCAATTTTCTCAGGTATAATTCAGTATTGCATTGATTTATTAATAGCTTTATTAGGTAAGAAAATTATAAGATGAAAACATAGGATTACAGCTCTAAGAAATCATTTTTTTTAAATTGCTTTTGTGCAAATGATATTTCGTGTTTCAGCACAAAATGAATTTGCTTTTTAGCTTCAACCTGCCTACAGGCTACAAATTACTCTAGATTAGTTAATTACTATATGCTGTACATTAGAACAGAAATTATTTTGCTTTTCAAGGTAATCCTCCACTTTACTCCTACCAAGCTCTGCTATAAATCTCATTCTGGAGCATTAGTGAATGCAAGGTAAAATAACAAGTCAGTCTCTTGATTTGGAAACCTGTGTAGAGCAGCCACTTTGGAATTAAATGCATTATACCCAGATGCACAATGACCGCATTAGCAGAAATACAGTGTAGCTGTAAATTCCAGTTTTTGAGCATTCATCAGTTACTGATAATGCTGATGTCTTAAGTAGTGTAGTAAATTATCTTTTCATTCATGTATTTCACAAAACTATGTTACTGTGGCAGTAGAATATGTACTGTGACTTGAGTCATTCCTGTGATTGGAGAGATCTTTACCAAATATCACTGCTTCTAATTTCTACCATTTGTTTCTTAATGCCAGGTAATTTCTATGGTACACCAAAGCCTCCAGCAGAGCCCAGTCCCTTTCAGCCAGACCCAGTGGATCAAGTTCTTTTTGACAATGATTTTGATGCAGAATCCCAGAGAAAAAGAACCACGTCGGTCAGTAAGATGCAAAGAATGGATAGCTCTCTCCCTGAGGAGGAAGAGGAGGAAGAAAAGGAAGCAGTTAATGGCAGTGGAGGTTCAGGTCAGTTACAAGGGGAGAAATTCCTGACTGCAGTCAAGATTTTAATCAATCAAATTGTTACTCTGAAATTTTCAGATTAACTTGGGTAGGAGCACTGTCACATGATCCGAAAACTAGGTGAAGGAATGTGCAGAGCAAGTGATAATGAAGAACAATGCCTTGAGACTGGAACAAGGTGTCCAGTGGGATGTTGCAAAGATTAGTCTGAGATCCTATTCTTTTTAACATCTTTATTATCTCAAAAGGGGGACAACCAGCACATTACATTTGCAAATTGTGCTGCATCTAGGCATTTCTTGGAAGTCACCCATTCAAGTACAGATCTGGCCTAGTCCCGTTTACCTTCAGAGCTGAAAGAATCAGAGCGCAGGTGATCTGGCTGCAGTCCATATTAATTTGTCACAAATACAGAATTGTAAAAGTGAGGTTATTGGCAATGATTTCTAAACCAAAGTGCTTAAATTCACACAATTTAAAACCTGCTGCACTGTTGTTTTCCTTGTATCATTCATTGTGGTTCTTGTATCACAGTTGGGTCTTGATACAATGAGAGGGATGCTGGTGTGGATTCTTTAATGAGCAGTACAAATGCTATTCTCTTTGATAGGAAATGCAGTAAGTAGTCTACCTAGATGGGTTCCAGTGTTGTTTTTTCAGCCTAGGCTCAGACAAGTATGAGGTTAATGCTGTTTGGCAAGGGAAGAACAGAACTCAGTGTGTTCACTTTAGTTTTTTAAAGTTCACAGCAGAAAAAAATGTAGTAGAAAAATACAGATAAAATACAGTGGTGTTTGGCATTCTCTCGTTGTGAGAACAAAAGGGGTGGTTCTTTGTGAGCAAAGCAGCATGAAAATCTTAACCGTAACACTTTGCTTTAAACAACTTCAGAAAACAGAGAGAGACATTCAGATTCTTCTGACTGGATGAAGCCTGTTCCTAGTTACAACCAGACAAGCAGCTCCATGGATTTCAGAAATTACTTGTCAAGGGATGAGAGCCTAGAGCCTCTACCCAAGAACTGGGAGATGGCCTACACAGACACAGGCATGGTCTACTTCATAGAGTGAGTAGAAGTTTGTATCTTTATAGATTTAATGTACCTTCCTGAGATGATGAGCTCTAAGCGTCTCTAGTCACAGTCTCTATAGAGATTTCTGCCGATTTTATATATCTTCCTCCCTACCCACTTTTTATTGCTGAGGTCTTTGCATGAAAATATAATCTTCTGGCTTTGAAATCGCAGTCTGTTCTCACTCCATGATCCTCACCAAATGTCGCCAGTTTTGTGTGTTTGATTTCACAGTGGTTCCTGTGAAGATTATAACAATGTCACTTAGAGAGGACAGTGATGTTGATTTGAGGAATAAGCTGCAGGAATTTTATTTTCATATATCTATATCTATCATAGTATCCCTACTTGATGTCGCCAGCATTTTCATCCAAGTAACTTTTCCTTTCTGTCAATCTTCATAGATGGATACTAGCACAGGTATCTTAGCTACCATATATAGGGACTTCAGTATAGTGTTTATTTTCATGGGGAAAATGCAGATAGGGAAAGAATCCATGTAAATGCTATTAGTATGATAGTGTTTTGTGTATCTGAATAAATTAGGTGTGAAAGCACAGTGGTTCCAGCTACAAAGTCAGTTAACTTATTTATGATGTGCATTCTGTATCACACAGAATGCAAAGCTCAGGTTCTGTGTTGCTAGCTGGATATGGGTCTAATTTTATGTGCACTTTTACTCTGCAAAATTTCATTGTAATCCATGGGATTTCCCTTATTCTCTCTGCTCTGCCTGCGATCTCTGGTATGAAATGGAATGTGAAAAGCAGCTATTAGAATGTGTAATAGTCTGTTTCATGAATTGTAAAGCATCAGACTACACTGATGGCTAAGCATAGGCAGAAGTTAAGGGGTTTTTCCTCCAAGGTGAAAAGTATCTGATATCCTCAAAATGATTTTTTGTAGTTGCTTCAATGGTAAATGTATGAAAGGCTTTGTCATACTTTGTACACAGAAAAAAATATTGGATGGAGAAGAACTTTATGCTGAGACTGTGCCACCTAATGCAGATTTATAGGACAAAGTTTGAAATTCCTGAGTAAATGGGTTTATAATCACAGCGTCAATAGACCTGAGATGAAAACATGGTTTCTGGATAACTCTGCTCACTTATGTTACTGTTATCTCAGAGTTAACATGTACCATATGTTCCTGCAGTTCAATGATAAGTACTACTTGTCATGGAAGAGCAAAATCACTAATCTTGCAAACTCCCTGGCAATTTCTTATGTGCTTTGGTTCAGAGTGGTAGCAGCCTTTACATCTACATTCATATTGTGACTTTTTAAAATATCGGTTTTCTGGAGTACTTATGTTGTATTAACTTTTTAACAGCTATAAGATGCTCTTTTAGGTCTTATCAGTTTTTCTCCATTACTTTTCCCATGGCTCTTTTCATGATCAACCTATTTTAGAGGGGTGTCTGACACCTTATTAACGAGCACAAAACTTTTCCTATCTATTCCCCATAATTAAATTTTTAAAACCAGGTAAGCAAAAAGTTTGTATTTTGGGTCTGTTCTGATGAGAACCAAAAGAGACAGGTGTATTCAGTGTGCTCTTATTTCATTGGTTCTGTTCTCTACTTACATATACATCTACACAGTTCTGCAGAGCTCTTGAATTCAGCTCCATGCACAAGTTGCATTGACTATTGAGATATCCATAATTTTTTGATAGATGAAACCTAGGCTTAGCTCACTCCCAACAAACCTGCTACTTTTAGAGTGAAACTGTGTAGACTGTGGCTGTGAACACATACCTTTGAAATATTTTTGACTGCTAAGAAACGTTTGCACTGCTGTAACCTCCCATGTCACAGTGGTACAGAAGAGCCTCGAGTATGTTAGTAGTTATTATATTTAAGTGGTACCTTTCCTTGGTCGCATTTTTGATGTGACAGAGGTGAGAACAGCAGGTACGCTGACCTAGAGGCAAAGATTTGCATGTGGAAGGAAATTTATGAAGATAAGTCCTAAGTATAATAGGTTAAATCCATTCCTTGGGAGTCTTTTTTGTGTCTCTCCCTTTATCTCCTGCTGTTTTTCTGCTCCTGATTGGGTTGTCCTATATTCCGCAGTCACAACACCAAGACAACCACTTGGCTTGATCCTCGGCTCTGTAAGAAAGCCAAAGCTCCTGAAGACTGTGAGGATGGAGGTGAGATGTTCAGAATTCTGTCTGTCCGCTGTATGTAATGCGTGTTTGGATGTTGTTTTTCCTACTTGAAAACCAGACTCAAATGGTGTCCAATTAACATGTTATCAGTAAAGTTTATGATGGCACGAAGTACGGCTCTGGTAAGAGTTTTGTTTCAAAGACTTCTTTTTTCTTTGCCATTTGGGACTAACCAGACAGATCAATTGTACCTTCAAATGCAACCTGGAATAGGAATTTACTTACGCTCTTGTTTCAAGGTCAAGTTCATCTGAAACCAAATAGAATTCCTAATAAATTGGATGTATTTGCTTGTTTACCAACCAAAACTAGTCCTGAGTCCTGTGGAACTGGCTATCTAGTTACTTTGACTTGGTTCTTGAAGGGACTTTCTGTGGGATTTGGCAATAATGAATCCTTAAGCACTTTGGAAAGTCTTTTCCTTATGCATATTACATATTTTATAGCAAGTTCATCTTCAGGGAGATCTGGGTCATTCCTAAGAATGTCCTCTGCACTGATGGGAGAATTAAGTCATTCGGGGGTCTTCGGATAATGCTGTTTGTGACTGTCTGATGTCCCATATGGAGTCACTTCCAGGGTTTTTTACAATTCGATAAGATCTATCACTGCCAAGACAGAAGTTTCTGCCTGAAGTTTATAATTTTTATTCTTTCTACATGATTCTGAAACCATTAGGGTATGGAGTTAAGTGCCTATGGCTTGGCAGCAGCGGTAGGATGACTGGGCTTGAGAGTGGCTTCAGTATATTTTCACTGGAACAATGGAGTTTAAGTGAATTGTGGATTCACACGAATTCTGGAGAGCAGAATGACACATTACTTGGTTCTAAATTTGCTGTAACCACTGAGGGGAAAGACCTGGGCATCTTTGTAGACAGCTCAATGAGCACCATTATTCAAATGTGCAAGGGAAAAGCCCCCAAATACTAGAATGCATAGATGATGGGCTACAATGTAATACTGAAAGTACAGCCTTGTCACTTTATATCAGTGGTAGACTCTCACCTGAAATACTCTGTTCAGTTTCCGGTTGAGAGAAAGAAGTGAAATGTTATTAGAATAATGGAAAAGCTTTTGAGGACAATGTGGAAAAAATTAGGGATACAATAAGTGTACAAAATAACAAACAGTAAACAAAAGGTAAATCAGGTGCTCCCTTTTACCCACTGTCATAATACAAGAACAAGGGCACATTGAGTTAAATTGAAGGTGGCAGATTTAAAACTAATAAAGGTAAATACAATGTATAATTAAGCCATGAAAAACTCATTGCCACAAGAGATTATTGGGGCCAAAATCTTAATAAAATTTTTACAAGGATTGGACAATTGTATGAATGAGAAGATCCAATTACATTCGATATAATTTTTTTTTTAGAAGGGATATAAATACTCAAGCTTTAAAGCATAAGCAACCCCTAACTATGTTTAGGAAGAAACTTCATTGTCTAGTAAGAGATTTCTGTACCATCCTCTGAAGCTTCGGGTATTGGTCATTGTTAAGAACATAACATAAGAAAAGCCGTACTGGGTCAGACCAAAGGTCCATCTAGCCCAGTATCTGTCTACCGACAGTGGCCAATGCCAGGTGCCCCAGAGGGAGTGAACCTAACAGGCAATGATCAAGTGATCTCTCTCCTGCCATCCATCTCCATCCTCTGACGAACAGAGGCTAGGGACACCATTCTTACCCATCCTGGCTAATAGCCATTTATGGACTTAGCCACCATGAATTTATCCAGTCCCCTTTTAAACATTGTTATAGTCCTAGCCTTCACAACCTCCTCAGGTAAGGAGTTCCACAAGTTGACTGTGCGCTGCGTGAAGAAGAACTTCCTTTTATTTGTTTTAAACCTGCTGCCTATTAATTTCATTTGGTGACCCCTAGTTCTTGTATTATGGGAATAAGTAAATAACTTTTCCTTATCCACTTTCTCAACATCACTCATGATTTTATATACCTCTATCATGTCCCCCCTTAGTCTTCTCTTTTCCAAGCCGAAGAGTCCCAGCCTCTCTAATCTCTCCTCGTATGGGACCCTCTCTAAACCCCTAATCATTTTAGTTGCCCTTTTCTGAACCTTTTCTAGTGCTAGAATATCCTGTCTATTGGAGACAGGATACTGGACTATGAGGACTGCTAAGATAAATGGTAGTCCCAAAGTGAAGGGATGGAAGAGCCTTTGGACTTCATATGAATTGACCCTTAATTGGGCCAGGTGCAGGAGGTGCAAACCAAGCTACAAGGCTTAGGAGTGAGGCTGCACAATAATAGGTGACTTTATTGTAGGAGTATTTTAAAATCTCTGAAGCAGTTGCACGTTTTAAGCGTCAGTGTCGTCTTATTTCCATTTAGGGGAGAGCCCTAAAATATAATTATAAATAGTTTATAATCAAGATAGGCATCTGTATTAGCAAGTTTGAAAATAATTAGATGCTAGAAAATACAATAAGATTTTTAAAGAAATCCTCACGCTCTCCTCTCCCTCTGGCATCTCAACCCTGTCTACATTAATTTGACTTCAGCATTTCCCTGTTGTCCGGTTTCATGTGGATAATTTTTCAACAGAAGTGCAAGTCCCTGATATGTGGAAGTGCCCTGGGGAATTCATTTTGCCTAAGCTGTCTCATGTCTCCCTATGATGGCAGAGCTTAAACCTTCACTAAATAAAGCTTAAAGTGGGCTGAACACTGACAGAATTTTACTGCTTCATAGAATGACAGAGATGTTTGAGAATCATAATCTAAGCAGGGTTCCATGGTTAAAGTACTTGTCAGTCATGCTTTTTCTTCAAGTAAAATCCTATCAGTTAAATAGAGAAGAGGTAAAAGCCAAGCTGCAGTACCAAACTAGCTACCTAATTTTGTTAGTAATGACTCATTGCTGTTGGGACTGCGTTGTTGAAATAATGTGGCTAGCAACTGGTGCTTTAGTTCCACGGAAGGATGCTTTGTTGTTCTGCAGTTGCTGTTAGGGGAAGGAGTCGTCAGAGATTTTTGTCCTGTGTGTGGCAACGCTTGGACTCAGCCTGTTCCCCGGTGATACAGAATTTCCATAGTTAATTATTCTCAAACAAGAACACTCTAATCCTGACCCATACGTGTATCATTCCTATTGATCATAGCTGCCATGTTGAGTCAGAGAGAGTGAATTTGTCTGTGAAATAATGTTGGCCTAGCCCAGGGGTGGGCAAACTACGGCCCAGGGGCCGCATCCGGCCTTTCAGACATTTTAATCCGGCCCTCAAGCTCCCGCTAGGAGCTTGCCCTGCTCCAGTGCTCCAGCCGGGGAGCGGGGTTGGGGGCTTGTCCACCCCTGGTCTAGCCCATTCAGGGCTTTAAAGAGAGAGGCTAGTACCAAAACTGTATCAGCATTCAGACCATAGTTGTCACTAGCAATATCTTGAACTAACTTCCTTCTGTCCAGATTCCCATTTCCTTGAGAGTGCAGTAGCAGGGATACAGCATTGTTTCCATTTTAATATGGAACCCTTAATTACTTCAGTATAATATTTTTCATACTAAATCCAAGAAACTTCTAGTCTTACTTTTCAGTTCTCTTGCACCCCAACTGGCTTTTTAAAAATAATGCATATTCACTATCTTCTCTAATATGGAACAATGCAAGGAACTGACGGGCTGGCTGGCAGTAGGTAACTAAGGGTGGCCCTCTATCGTAATTTATGATTGTTTGGGGAGAGTGTAGGAACTGACTTACATTTGTTTCTGTTCACCTCTTGCATCAAGACTTCACATTGTGAATCCGATCTGTGAGAATGTTGGTGGTAATCAGCCTACAGGCAAATCCTGCAGACATTTGCAAGGCAGTGGTGCAGTGTAGCCAGCCAATAACATAAAAACGTACAGAGAAGCAGTCTCTGCAGCAAACATCTCCTGAGTTACAAGAGTCAATAGGCGCTGAGATGAGACTGAAAACAACCTCTCATTCTCCTAAATCTATTCTTAATGAAGCCAGCTTGAGCCACTGCCTCATACTGCTGCTTTATTAAACATATGTGAAGCCCACCACTGGGAGAGAATGGGATAAAAAAAGGCACTTTAAAGAGAGAGATGCAGGACATCCTAATGAACAGCACTTAAACAAATAGTCCCACTGGGGCATTTGTCAAGTTCTGCTGAGCTGTACTGATATTCATAATTGGTAACATGCTGCCACATGCTAAGAAAATTCCTGTTACCTTCAAGCTTGGGGCAGCCACAAACAACAAACAAAATAATTACACAGAAATCTTACCCTTCAAAACAATCCAGACATCTGAAAGAAAAATAAAAGGCAATTTGTGTTCCAAATGGAACAATATTTCCATTTTGTCTTAACTTTCACACCAAGCTCCTTTCAAACAGCGTTTCCATATTTACATTTCTATGGTCAAATTAGAGTAGCAAAGCTATAGCAATCAGGCCTCTGTGGTGACAGCTCATTGCATTCAACCAGTAATGCTCTGATTCTAGCAGCCATCCTACAAGAGTTAGAATTTAGTTCAGAAACGAGGGAGCTTTCTGATTTTTATGCTGTTTCAATATGAATGTTTATTTTGTAAGGATTTAATTTCATTTTGCACACAATTTTCAGAATATGGGATCATTAGTTTCCCTCTAGATTTGTTACTCTGGAGACTTGGATTCAAATCATAACACAAACAAATGGAAATGAGTTTGGGGATGATATCTTTTTAGTCCTCATTTGTCCTTGTCACCACTGTACTGCCTCTTTGATTCTGATTCAGGAGCCTAGGTGTAAAGGAGCAAGTGATGTAGGTCAGGATTGCAGTGCATTGGGAGAGCGAGGTGGGGAGTCTGACTGGAATATTGCAGGTCTGGCTTGAAATGCATTGGTGTTAAGGGGATGTGTGTGTAAAGTTGGAATAACAAGAGGGTTGCAGGTCAGAATTTAGGCCCCTTGGCAGAGGTTTCTGGAAGCACCACATGACTGGAATAGCATGGTCCTACAATTCAGGGCTGAGATGGATTGAAAGTGCTTCTTTGGGAAAAGCTTCAATATCTCCTTTCCACTCTATGGATCAGCCATAGACAGTGCTATCGTATAGTTACAGATTGGGGAGTTCAAAACAAAATTACAGAAATGAAACTAGTTATTTATAATTAATTGGCTTAGTCTAATAAAATGAGACCTTTGTCTTTCTCTTCCTCCTTTTGTTACTTAAGATATTTCTGTGCTTCACTTTGAAGCTTGTTAAAACTTAATTTTTTTGTTTAAAATGCAAGTCCCCTCCTCCAATGGACCAGTGAGTACAAGGGGGCCCATTTTCCCTCTGGGAAATGCAAGCACTCAATTCATGGGAATATATAAATTGCTTTCATATTTCCAACACAGTCAATCCATAATCTCTCCACTCATTTTTTTTTTCCACATGAACTTTGATATTTTCAAATACTTTTCCATTATAGTGCAGAATTTTGTTCATTCTTCTGTTCTAATTACAGAACTTCCTTATGGCTGGGAGAAAATAGAAGACCCTCAATATGGAACATACTACGTCGAGTAAGTGTTTTTTACACCAATTATTCACTTCATGTGGACATCAGATATGGTAGAGAACAGTTGATATGTAATAAATGCAAATTGTAATGCAGCTAATTTCATTACTATGTATCCAGTGTAAATTAAGGGCCAGTTCTGGTGGCTGTAACTGAATTGTGCACTATTCCTATGAATTAATATGCAAGATGATAATCTGTGTAGCTTCCCTTCACACTAATTGAGATACATCCATCTATCATCTGGAGGGGAGGAATCAAGTAGTAGCCACTTCCCTGGGCTGGAAACCAGAGAGCAGCAAGTAAGCAGTAGGATTCACTTTGCTTCTCTGCCTCACAAATGTCCATGTGATTTTTCTTGTATAACTAAGAATTATGGTAGTTTGTTACAACAGTAACTTTATCTGGCATTAATGACTTTGCCCAAGTGGTTGAATCTCTTTCTTAATATCCTTATTGTAATAACTGAAGATGCTGAATGTTGTATGTTTAAAGAGATCAGAGCATGTCTCTGTTCTGAAATACCTTTAAAATGGAGCCTCTCGATTAAAACACTTGATATTCACAAACCAGCAGGAAATTGCTTTCCCCTCATCCTTGGGCTCCAAAGCAGCACCATGTATCAGAAAATCCCTAATTTACTGTGACTGGCTTGCTTATTCTTCTTCAACTCAGGCTGAATGAAAACCACCTTCAATCATCAAGAGAAAAATTAGCAGAGAATTGAAAATATTAGCATTTGTTTGAAAAATGTTAGTGAGATCTCTGCAGAGCCAGCACTGTTGTTTTAATATTGTCCAGGCTAATAAATATTTTGATACTTCAGCTCTGCTTTCATATTTCAGTGTTTAGCAACAAATACATGGATATATGGAAGCAGCATCCATTTCGTGTCAGGAGAAGAAATAAATTTGCTTTGCTAAGCAGTTATCTTATTGCCCAATATTATGGTCTACAGTGGCTCTTTTGAAATGTGCAAAGTGGTGTTAAAATAGATAATATGCTTATTACTCTGAGTTCATCCCATCACTCCAAAAGCAGCCTCAAAAGTCAAGGCTGAATTGTATAGTTGTTGAGTTTCTGTTTTGAGTATTGAGAAATTAGTAGTTGGAATATGCTTCAAAGGGTTAATCTTTGAGCTCCTCATGAGGAGATGCTTGGTCCTGCCCCTGAACAGGAAACTGGCATTGTCCTGAATAACTAGTTAACAAGATACTTGAATATTTTTAACCAGGTTCTCTTTCCTGCTGTGTTAGTTGAAATTCCTTTGGTTTTGATAATCTGATTTTTCATCATAATTGTTTTCTTTTAATTTTTCTCTGTTTAGATAATGAAAATAGGCTACTCATTTTCACTTTCTTTGCTCTCATGAATTAGCACAATGCTGTTGTGTTTGAGTTGCACATACTACAGGGGAACAAGCTATTAAGATTAGGCTTTGTATAACTTTTTAAATTAAACTTTAAATTTTAGTTCTCAATTGCAATTACCCTGTGAGAGAGAGGAGCAGAATATATGGATTTCTGTAATTTAATGGCTGTGATGCTGACCCTTAAATATATATACATTATAATAATATAAACACTAGAATTTGGATAGTCACAAGGGAATGAAGATTTACCACCCCCAAAAAAAACCTTAAAAGTTTTTTTCAACATTGAGCTGTCCTTTTATATTTACTCTTTTGCTGAAATGAAGCAATGTGAGCTTGCACATTGCAACATTCTTTGATACTGTATAGTAATCATTATTAGGGATCTGACAATGTTTGGCAATTTAATCAAGTAGAATTTTGCTGTGCTAAGGCGGTATCTCAAAGTTTGGGGTTTTCTTGGGTTTGAACTTTTTATTAATGCAAAGTTACAATAAAATGTTAACATACTACATTGTACATTACTTATTACTTATTCAGGATCAGGTTAATATTCATAGAACCTGACTAAAGGAGCTGGCTTGCTGGCTGGGGAGCCCTCCTCCATTTAGAAATTTGGTCACCCGTCTTCTTTTTGGCACTTCTCTTGTGTACATACTTGGTGTGAAAGCTTTTCCATTACAAGGACAGTCCACATTTTACTATACCTGAATTCCATAGGAGAAGTCACATTTTTTAAATAATATGCAATATAAAGTTTTGCTGCTAACAATAAAAAGGAATTAATTTGTCTTTCTGTTTAAAAAGTAGGTCCTTTATGGGAGCATTAAGTAAGCAGGTCAGGGGATCTCTGGGAAGCTGGCCTTTTTCTTATAAGGTTAATCTCTTTAATAATTTCCTCTGCAAACCATCGAATTTCTGGACACAACCACCACATGTGCAAGTATGTTCCCCTATCCCTTGCAACCCCTCCAACAGAGTGCCTCCCTAGTAGCAAAAATACAGTGAATCCTAACTGGAGTCAAATACCAACTATACAGTAATTTGTAAAAGTTTTCTTTGTGAGCTACACAAATTGAAAATATATATCCACTTTCCCATATAGAGACCCATTCATCTAGATCAATTTCTTTGTCCAGATCTCTCTCCTATCTTTTCATCTGGGTTGTTTTCCTATCAACATCTTTTTCAATCAAAATTGAATACATCTTAGAAATTAACCCTTTGTTCCAGCTTACACCTGGGTAAACTCCTCAGATGTGTTTAAAGATCTAGATAGAACCGTCTTGTATCCAGATTTCACAATAAGGTGTTTTGACTTATAAACACTGATACAGGATATTTCTATTATTTACTTTATTGCATATCTCTTGGTATGATCTTAAATCAGGACCCTGGAACAGCAGTCCAAATTGAGGAATATCCGCTCTTACCCAGAATGAATAATCACTTTGATATTTCCTAGAAATACATTTGTGATTATTAATGAAAATAGCTAAGGGAGAGGGCTTGGCGACAGGAATTTTAAAAAGCTAAGGTGGGCTGGATGAATGGGTGGCTTTTATTTTTGGTGGTCTAAATTTCTTTTGACCCAACAATTACTATAAATAATTGTGTTTGGGCTACAGTCTTATTTGAGCTTTACCCAATGTTTGGATGATCTGTTAACCCTGTTGATCATATCTTTTAATTGCAATGCATAATAATAATAATAAGCCAAATTAGGGAATGCTCGTCCACCCGACTTTGTAGACTTACACAGAACTTTAGAACTCACCCTTTGTCTTTTATGATTCCCATATGAATTTTAATAGTGCATCTTGCTCTGTTTTTAATGTCATGTCGGGGATACCAGTAGGGGGATGCACTGAAACAAAAATAGTAACTTGGGGAGGACATTCATCTTTACTGAGGCTACACTATCTAGCCAAGAAATTTCATATTTGTTCCATTTCTCCAAATCTTTTATTTTATGCCACAGTGGAAGGTAATTTGCTTTAAAAAGATTTGTTTCTCCACAATATTTATTCCTAAATATTTTAAAGTGTCCTTTACCCATTTAAATTTATGTAGCTGACAACAGTTTGTTTTGACCCTTTGGGAATATTAATTTCTAAAATTCCAGATTTATCATAGTTTTGGATGCCTGATACCGGCTCAAATTCCAACATCAATTGTTCTATAATTTTTAATTATGCTTCTCGATCCTGCAAGTATAATAGGATATTGTCAGCATATAACACCATTTTCTGTCCTAAACTTGAAGACATTTTGATGCCTTTAACCAAGGGGCTGTTTCTCACATATATTGCAAATGACTCCATTGCCAGAATAAACAACGGGGGGCAAGCCCTATCTTGTACCCCTAGACAAATTAAAAAGAGGGGATTGAAGTATACAGGCCAATATATGAGTATAAAACTGGTTTCCAAAACCAAACCTTACCAAAATCTGTCTGAGGTTCTCCCACTGCAAAGGTTGATGGTTTCTCAACATCCAACAAAAGCAGTGCATAAGAAGAATTGCTAAAATTAACACTATAGATGAAATTCAGAGTTCTTCTGACATTACCAGATAGATGCCTGCCAGCAATGAACCCACCCAGGGTGAACACATTTGGGCAAGATGACATTCAGTCTGTTTGCTAGCACCTTGGCATAAATTTTAACATTCGCATTAATTAAAGAAATAGAACAGTATGATGCACAGTTGGGTAAGACCTTTTCTTTGTTTAGGAATGACCACAATTTTTGCTTCTTTCCATGAATCTGGAATCTTGTTCCCCTGCAATCTTCAGTTAAAATAGGGATCAACACTTGCTTTTGGAGCTCTGTTATACTCCCCAGAAAACATATTGGGACCTGGAAGTTTATTAGATTTTAAATTCTTAATTAGAGTTTCTACAGCAATTTACCTATCAAGAGTTGCCAAATCCTCCTCAGAGCTGAGGTAGCCTCACACTTCTCCATTACTGTTTATAAATTCAGGATTTGGATGTTCTGAAGTGTACAAAGTATGGGAAAAGTTAACAAAGATTTCAGCGATCTGTTTGATGGCAGTTATTAAATCTCCCTTTTTATTTCTAATCAGAGGGGTGGCTGACTTATCAGTTTATTTTTTTAAAAACTTTCTGGCTAAAAGCCTATCAGTTTTATTGTCCTTTTCATAATATTTTTGTTTAATGTATCTAAGTGTTTGCTCAGCCACACTCATTTGTAACAGATTAATCTTCCCTCTTACCTCAATTATTTTCTTATACACTCTTTTAGATCCTGTATCTCTACATCTGCCTACCAAAACAGAAAGTTCTTTAACCAAACTCTCTTCTTCAAGAGCTCTTATTTTTTTAAGGTATGATGCTTTATTTATAAGGATCCCCTTCATTACTCCCTTTCAAGCATACCAGAGAACTCTTGTATTTGGTCCCTTCCTTATCATTGTCTTCTATATATTTCTGAAAAATTTCTTCTAGCTCTTGAATTCTAAGGGAGTCATAAAACAAAGCTCTATTCAACAACCAGGCCCTTTGTTTTTCCACTAAATCCCAGTCTTTTAATCTAATATGTGCAGAGGTATAATCAGACCAAGTTATAACTCCCAGATTAGCTTTTGGGACTAAACTAGTCAAGGCCCTAGAAACAAAAATCATATCAATCCTGGGATAAGATCCATGTGTAGCAGAACAACGTGTGTCGTTCCTGATGCCTGGATTCATCTCCCACCAGACAGCCGTCAGATCCTCATTTTTCTAAATAATGCAACACATTTGCACTTGCTCCTCCTGAATGCCCTCTGTGTACATTTGATCAATCCAAAGTGGGATTTAAGCACCTCATTAGAATCTCCGCCTAGAATGATATTCCCTTCCCTAAAACTTTGCAAGGCCATAAAAAAAAAGATCAAAAAAGTAAGCTTGTCCTTGATTGGGAGCATATTCGTTGGCTAAGGTGAGAAGTTTACCTCTCAAGGACCCCTTAATTAAAATATAACTGCCCTCTGTATATATGAGTTGTACTGCAACAATAAAAGGGAAGTGTTTAGCCAAGTGTTGCCAACCCTCTTCTACTAGATTGCCCTGGAGAGACATATGGTAGCTATGTCCAAGTAGTATTCAATTATTTATCATTTTTCTTCAAGTGAGCTTCCAACAAATAGATTATACTAGGAAAATCCTCTTTCAGTGAGCAGAATACCCTTTTCCTTTTGTTGGATTGTTCAGCCCCTTAATGTTAATAATCATGACATTTGATACTCATGGGAGAGTTTGCTAGTCTGCTCTCGCCCAGTATGTTACCCTTTGCTAAAATCAGTGACATGTGCAAATCATCACCACCACCCCCCAGCCAGATGCCAGGTCTCTATTACATTTGCACCTCTTCTTTAGATAGGACATTTTAGAAAGAGTTCATATTAGACACACCAGTAATTTTAAAACTTACACATACGTTGCTTTTTCTTTTTTAAAACCTGTATTGTGGTACCATGATCCTGAATCTGACTTGCTATAAATTTTTTAATTGAGCCCTGTTTTTATTAATGTAATGTTTTCTATTAAGACACATAACAATATTTAATATGTGTTTTTGTTCTCTTATCCCGTTTCCCTCCCTCCCTCCCTATGCATTTCCCCATGGCCACCTGGTCCCTTGTAGCTGTGGAATCCTGGCCTTTGGTTAATTCTTCTATCAGCATATTAGTTCTGTGCTGGGGTGTGTGGGGAAGTGTCTTCTGTTTATGCGTGTGTGTGTGTTAAGAACCAAGCCTTATCTAATCTGATCAAACATCTTTTTAACACTAGGTATTATGAGATTATTATACCATCAATGAGTTAACATATTATTAAAATTTTCCACTGTAGCTGACCCTTCTCCAATCAATATAAATTTTAGAATGTTTGTGATAACTCTAAAGTCAAACTTACTTCATTGGGGTGATCTGAGTCTCCTATTTCATTATTAACTTTTGTTATAAACTAATATAAATCACAATAGTAAATTAACTATATTATACTCATTAAGCATGCTGTATCCACATAAGCTATCCTGAGTGCTACCCAGCCCATCTTCCATTCCATATATTCCTTTTTTCATTATAACCACATGAATAGAATATCCATTTATTTATTTTGTTCTGGATCTAGAGGGTTTATTCTGATTTCACAGTCTGTCCTTTTGTCTTGACAATGTATCTTTTTGAGCTGTTCAGGTTCTCTTTGATCTCACTGATTCCCAGTGATTTCTGGGAAAGCCTTTGACCCCATTCAGATTGTTCTGGAATTGATGTACCCATTCCCATTTTTGTAAGTATCTGTTCCCCTTTTTTTGGATCTGAGTTAGACGCATAGGTCCTTCCATTTAAAGGACAGTCTAAATGGGAACCCTGATTTGTATTTTATATTGTTCTATCTAAGAAGTGTGGTCACCTGGTATAGTTCTCTTTGCTTTCTAAAGGTTGAGGTTACCAGATCTGGGAAAATTTGTATAGGCTGGTTAAGAATCATCAGTGGGTCAGCTCTCTCCCTCGTTGCCCTGAGAATTTTATCCTTGTCTTGGTAGTGGTATAGACAAGACAATCACATCTTTTAGTCTGGAGCTTGCTGGGGGCCTGGGGAAAAGGGATCTGTGAGCCCTCCCAATATGAATGTGATAAATATTGTCCAGTTTTAATAGGTCATGGAAAATATTGTCCGTGTGTCCAACAGATTTTTCCTTCAGTCTCCTCTGGAATATATTTAATCCTTAAGTAATTCTTGTATTCTCTGTTTTCCATGTCCTCCAGCTTTAATTCTGTTTTTTCCTCTTTTTTCGGTTAGATTAATAACGTTGTCCAATTGGTCGTTTAATCCTGCTTCCACATCTAATATTTTCCCATTAATTTCATTTTTGTATCTTTATTGTAAGCCTGGAACTCTTCCCTCCTCTCCTTATTCATCTTTTTGATTTCTTACAGCAGGTCCTTCAGGTCAGGCTCAGTGACTGGTGCTTCTCCACCTGCCTCCATTCATTTGTTTGTTGGCAGGAAAGTTACTCTCTTTCGTTTTGGGATGGGGAGGGGAAAAGATCTTTGTATTGGAGGATTTCTTTCTTTTCCCAGACATCTAGATTTTGTCTTTTCTCCTTGCCTGTTGTGCCTCTTTCAAGATGACTGCCACCACACTCCCTCTGTTTGTCTGAGCTTTCCAAAATGGCCACTGCTATATTTCCTCCCCCAGCCACAATAGTATAATTTTATTTTATTTCTTTAAATCTTGTTGCACTCACCCACTGTCTCTGTATAGGATGATAACGATCCAGTTCAACATCTCCAAGATCAGAGTCATTTTAGTATGTTCTTTAGGCTGATTGCCCTGGATTCTGTTGCTGTGTTTTCTCTCCCAGAGCCTGGGATCTGCCAGCTCTCTTCAGCCTTCTTTTATTTTTCTTCTCAAAACTGGCTCCACAGGTGTGATGATTCATATTTAAAGCATAGAACGGTGGATTCACATTGGCTTGGTTCTTTTTATCATCTTAAATTGTTTTCATTTATTCCCCCTTTCTTGCAGAGAGCTGGATTAACCCAGCAACCCCGTATTCTTCCCCCTACCGCCCAGTTTTGTTTCTCGAGGCTGCAGCTTTGGAGGGCTGACTGGAACTGTGGTGCTTTGCATTATGTAACTTTCTCTTCTGTGTCCTCCCGTTAGAACACAACTGGTTAACTGCTTCCTGCATACATGACATAATGTGGAATTTATGTCAAATGAAATAAATGTTTTCCCAATACAAAGCTGGTAAAAACCAGACTTCAACAGATTTTGCTGTGGATGCTGAATTTTTCTTCCCATCCAACACCACGTTTGATTTAGCAGGAGGTCCAGTTGTTCTCATTGTCTGGTGTGTGTTCTTTTTGAAGACCGTCAAAAATGATTTGTGCTTAGATTTCAGAACCAAACACAAAATAAATTTAAACTTGAAGCTTGCAGTGAGTGCATGGGAGGCATCAATTGGTGTCGCATGTTGATCTGAATTCCAAGGGAACAGAGAAGAGAAGCTTGTTCTGTTGGATTGCTAATGTGAGCTGCTCCTACAGCCAGCTATATTAACAGTCACAACAGGAGGAAGTAGGGAGATGGGTGATAATCCTTGCATATGCAGCAGCACAGTGGAGGAGTAGATCTGGGGTCCTGCAGCTTGCCCCACCTGCACTGATCCTCTCCTCTGCCATACCCTCCTGAATTGGTCTGGTGTACCCCAGGTTGGAGGAACACTACATTAAGCTCTCTTAAGAGATTACCAATATGGCTGCCAATTATTGCCACTTGTGATGGGAACGTTTGCCAATGTGGAGCTGCACAAAAAGTGCGTACAAGTCACAGCACACAGCAAGCCTTGTATGGCAGTGACTTATAGTCACTATAGCTTTGTCCGTATTCAAACCAGTGTATCCAAAGGGAAAGGGCTTGTTCCCTAGTGCAAATCTCTGGGATATTCAGTCCCAACCAAAGTGGAACATACTAGAGCAAGTTGCAACAGTTCCTACAGTGCTCTACCCCAATGGAAAAAGTCACAAAAGTGCTCAGTGATCTTTAACAGCAAAGAACTGTGATGATGTAAGAAATTTCCTAGGGCAGGCATGCTTTATGGTTGAGTAATTTATTAGATTTTCAAAATGCAGGCTGTACTCAGGTACAGATAAGCAGAGTTGGGTGCACTGTGGAGACTGTGGCTTGATTCCCAGACTGTTGAAGTTTTGCATCACCAGCACAGTAATCTGCAGTGAGTTGACTGATGGAGGTAAAGGTCTGCTACTTGAATGGTTGCTCCACAGAGCTGTTACTTGTTAAACCAGATGGCTTCATTATTGTTACTGATAGTGACACCCACCAATGGCTTTAGTGGTTTTGATATGTGAAGGAGCATGGATGAAAATCTAAAATTGAGAATAAATAATTTTGATAGAAAATTTGGAGAAAAACTCGGTAGTACAGATTTCTGGTCCTTCTTAATAATACAATGATTTGTATAGAATTCTAGTTGCTGGAAGTCCAGGGTGGTCCACATCCTTCCTACTTCAGAGTTTTGTAGATTCATAAAACATGTTCATGAGCCATAATATTCCAAATCCCTGAGGCGGAAGCATTTGCTTCAGTAATTCTGTATGGGTCAGTAGTTCAGTTTTCTGGAATGAGTTAAAAGTAATGTTTTGGCATGTTCATATGTTTTTCGATGAAACGCTAATAGGCGTTTATTCAGGATGGTGCATTCATTCAAATATGCTGTAGAAGAAATACTGCTTTACTCTTAGATTCCTTATTCAAGAGATACTCATACCTGTTACATATTTTATTGTGTGCTTAATCCTAATTTATGAAGACAATGCTGTTTACAGTGTTCTTTATCATGTGAAGGAGTAATTTAAGGCTCTGTGTTTTGGAGGAAGCTGAAGTATTAGATTGCTTTGCTTGGATAATAAATCCTTGTTGATCACTTCTCCTATGCACACTTGACATAACTGCTCTTGCCTCTTCTGGCATGATAGAGAGTCTCCTGAGAATTAAGTAAAAATTGGATGACTGCCTGTTAAACAAGAGACTAAAGGAGGGACATTTTGCACCTGAGAACCTTGCTACAAGAGACAACCCAGGGCAAAACTTCATAGTTTACTTCAGAGTTCATATTTTATAAGCAGAAATATTCAACCTGCTATGGAAAAAATAGCTGAGCAAAAATTAGGATTATAAGGATTTAGTCAAAAATGATACTTGAGAAAAACCTAAAATTTTTCTTCTGCTCTGCCTCATTCAGAGATACCCAGAGGCAAAAATATATGTTACATTTCTGTTCTATAAAGCTCATCTGAAAGTTTGGTCTTTTTTTTTTTAATTGAAAGCCTTTTTAAAAGGTTTTAATGTGGCTGGGGAACAAAGGCAAAAAAATATAATAGAAAGCGAAACTGAGTTTTTTGATGTGGACTGTTGAGCTTATGGGTTTGTCATACAGTTAGAAAGTCCTCCAAGACTTTTGCATTAAAAGCATTGCATTATTATTTTCCAGGTAATCCTTCAGTTATGAAATCAGAAATTGATAATCTTGCAGTGCCAATGCTCTTCTTCAGATGCTGCTCTGAAATTATTTGAAGATGGCTGCACCTGTATCTTAGCTGTTAAAAGTGATTTGCTTCTTAAATTCCGATTGCCTTCAAAAAATGAATTGCATAGGAGTAGTTCCATGTAGATGGAACATTTAAAACATATATCTGCATTCTGAATAACACACAGAGCAAGCAGCCCAAATAATGCTGCTTCATTGCACTAGCTTTTATAAATGAATTAGCTTTTAATAATTGCTCAAGAATCATAGAATATCAGGGTTGGAAGGGACCTCAGGAAGTCATCTAGTCCAACCCCCTGCTCAAAGCAGGACCAATCCCCAACTAAATCATCCCACCCAGGGCTTTGTCAAGCCTGACCTTAAAAACCCTTAAGGAAAAAGATTCCACCACCTCCCTAGGTAACCCATTCCAGTGCTTCACCACCCTCCTAGTGAAAAAGTTTTTCCTAATATCCAACCTAAACCTCCCCCACTGCAACTTGAGACCATTACTCCTTGTTCTGTCATCTGCTACCACTGAGAACAGTCTAGATCCATCCTCTTTGGAACCCCCTTTCAGGTAGTTGAAAGCAGCTATCAAATCCCCCCTCATTCTTCTCTTCTGCAGACTAAACAATCCCAGTTCCCTCAGCCTCTCCTCATAACTCATGTGCTCCATCCCCCTAATCATTTTTGTTGCCCTTCGCTGGACTCTTCCCAATTTTTCCACATCCTTCTTGTAGTGTGGGGCCCAGAACTGGACACAGTACTCCAGATGAGGCCTCACCAATGCCGAATAGAGGGGAATGATCACGTCCCTCTATCTGCTGGCAATGCTACTTATACAGCCCAAAATGCCGTTAGCCTTCTTGGCAACAAGGACACACTGTTGACTCATATCCAGCTTCTCGTCCACTGTAACCCCTAGGTCCTTTTCTGCAGATCTGCTGCCTAGCCACACGGTCCCTAGTCTGTAGCGGTGCATGGGATTCTTCCGTCCTAAGTGCAGGACTCTGCACTTGTCCTTGTTGGACCTCATCCGATTTCTTTTGGCCCAGTCCTCTAATTTGTCTAGTTCCCTCTGTATTCTATCCCTACCCTCCAGAGTATCTACCATTCCTCCCAGTTTAGTGTCATCAGCAAACTTGCTGAGGGTGCAGTCCACACCATCCTCCAGATCTTTAATGAAGATATTGAACAAAACCGGCCCCAGGACACCAACCCTTGGGGCACTCTGCTTGATACCAGCTGCCAACTAGACATGGAGCCATTGATCACTACCCGTTGAGCCTGATGATCTAGCCAGCTTTCTATCCACCTTATAGTCCATTCATCCAGCCCATACTTCTTTAACTTGCTGGCAAAAATACTGTGGGAATCTATGGTTTAAGAAAAATGTATATGGAAGGAGTTCTCTAAATCTTATAGCATAATTGGAAAAACACTATTGCTGCAGTGCACCATCATAATGAGGTCTCCTCCAAAGTAAAGTTACCTGTGATGTCTGTACTACTCTGAAATCCATTTTCTTTCATCTTAGTACAACTCACTGAGCCACTGTACATTACTTAGCTCCCACGCACAGCCTGTGACGGCTTTGGGCCCTTTGGGGTGTCACTTGATGTGCTGGGGATTAACTGAGTCAACCTGTTCTGCCAGCCTGGGTCTCCTTTATCTGGCCTTGCTGGGTTAGGCTCACAAGCCTCTTCCAGCCAAGCACACAGGCAGGGCCACACCCAGCTGCACAGAGAGACAGAGATCTGCTCTGGAAAGATTCAGCCTTTGGGGCTTGCTCCAACACTCTGGTGCCCAGTCCCTTTAAGGGGTACAAATCCAAAGGTTTTATGAAATTTGCCTCTTCCCTCAATGTGGAGGGAGATATGCACAAGTTCTCCGCCCTCCCTCCCCCCCATTAGAAATTGCATAAACTGGGTTATGTTATAAACAAGCAATAAGTTTATTAATTACAAAAAGTGAATTTTAAGTGAATATAAGAGATAAGACAGAACTAAGCAGATTACTGACCAAATAAAGCAAAATGCGGAAGCTAAGCTCAATATACTTAAGAAACCGGTTACAAAATGTAAATTCTCATCCTAAATGTTATTTTAGGCAGGTTACAAAGTTTCTGTGGTTCAGAGTTCCAGTTATATTGCTTTTCAGGCTGGACCCCTGTCTCAGTCTGGACTCCCGGCCCTACCTTCCCTTCAGGTGGCTTTAGCAGTCTTTCTTCTTCGGCCAACAGGCCATGGAGAGGAGGAGTCCCCTTTGCCTTCCTCCCCACCCTTAAATAGGATTTACATAAGGCGAGAAGCCTTTGTTTCCCAAACTTAACCCCCCCCCCCCCCCTTCCTTCCAGTGGAAAGTTACAAGAAGTCCCAGGTTTAGTATCAGGTGACAAGACCCATGTCTCTGCAGGACTGTGGCAGCCATTGCTTGTAGGCAGTCTTCAGTGTCCACAGGCAGACTGAGCTCTTTCACAGTCCATTGTCTCTGCTAATGGCCCATTAGCCCTGTCTGGCTTTTCCATTGTTGTACCTGCAGTGGTTGGGGGCGACACCCAAAGTAACACATATATAGTTAATATTCCTAACTTCAGATACAGAAATGATACAGGCATACAAATTGGATAATCACATTCAGTAAATCATAACCTTTCAAATGATATCTCTCACATGAGCCATCTTGCCTAAAGTATATCTGTTATGTCTCATTCATATCATAAACATATTTTCACAAAGAATTTGGAATGAAACGTCACACGGCCTATTACCTCTGTGGTGTTTGGAATGGAAATGGGGAATTGGCCTGTCTTTTGATTCCCCCTTTAAACCTGAAGCTGAGTCAAGTGTATGTTTAAACTCCCAGTGGTTTATTGCTGGAAGAACCCCATCTTATTTAAATCATTAGCTAGAAGAAGTGCTTGGATTATTCCACTTAGCTCAGAGGTAATCCACATTCCTATTCATGAGCTGGGACCGGAAGGGCTTTAAATCTTTTTAAAAGTTGAAAGAGAGGGCATGTTTGTTCTCCTTTTGTATAATGTGTGGGAGAACAGAGCTGGGACCTACCAAAGGAAAAGATCTTCAGGTACCAGTATAAGGTTTAATCAAAAGAGAGAGAATTTCCTTCTTCCTTGCTTCATTGGAACAAAAATGTAGCAGGAAGTCAGTCATTTCATCTTTCAAGCACCGTTCACAAAGTGCATAGGCATTGTCTGTTTAAGACTGGATACGTAGTGCGTTTAGCACTGGAAATGTGCTGCAGTGGGACTGACTGGTTACTTCTGGGTTCTGTTCTAACTTTGCCACTGCCTCATTGTGTGACCTCAATCAAGTCTCACAACCTCTTTCCCAGTATATCCAGAGAACTTTTTATAGATTGTAACTGACAGTTATGGCAATTTTCTGCAGTATCTTGAATAAGCCTTATTGAATTAAATTTAAATATCTTAAAAGCTCATTGTATTAAAAATGCAAATGTTTGTGTTATTGTGGGATTGTATGTCATTGTATGTCATTTGACTAGGAGACATGACTAATGTAAACCTTGGGAAGTGTTATGAGCTTTGAAGCCTTCTTTTAAACAATGCTAGGACAAGTATGAACTTGTTAGTTGAGTAGGTTTCCTAGGGGAGTGGGGAATGCAAATGCCCACTTCCACCCCATTTGTAGCTTCTCCATGGGGAGGTGATCTTTGTCTACAAATGACCTATTTCCACAGTCAAAAGGCCCAAATGGCATAAAGGAGCCAACTCTCAGGTTCATGGGTGTTCTTGTTCTGAGCAAAAGGAGTTATGAACTTGTGGACTGTTCATTGGCCAGAGCACTTGTTGGAGTCGGGGCGATCTCTCTAGTAAGCTTATTTGTATGCTTGTAGGTTCTTTTATTGTTAATGTTTTCTCTGTAATGCTTTTGCCTTAAGAATAAATGTATTTCCTTAGAAAGAGCTTTGTGGCAACTTAACTGTATTTAGAAGGAGCTGTGTGGCAATTATGCTGTTTACTACCTCTAAGGAGAAAAGTAAAGCTGGTTGGGTTGGTCAGTATAACTTTGTGGGGGAATTTGCAGTGTAGCCATGGAGCTATGCAGCCAGGAAGTACCCTGTTCAGGAGAGGGAGAGAGACATGTCTCTGCTACAGAAAGGCAACAGCTGCGGTGCCGGAACCCTAAGAATAGGTGCCCTTGCAGGACCATAGAGGGGGAATACAGGTGCAGTTGCCCTCAAATGCGACTAACCATTTTTAAAATTGTATAATAATACTGACCCATATTTCAGGGGGAGTTGAGACTTCAGGGATAAAATCTTTGATGGCTTTTTAAAATTGTATTACTGTAGACCTTATTTTTTATGCTATACTTTGTATAAAGTTTAATCACCTTTTTTCTAGTTTTTTTTTTTTTTTATTATTTTATAAAGAAAGCAATTGGATTTAGATACTCCCTCTGCAGAAATATATGATGAGTGTAGGTAATGCAAGTAATAATGACTACCTAATGAAATAAAGACTTTAAGGTAAAACATATGTCCTGCTCATAAAAACTGTGATGAAATGAGTGTCAAAACAGGTTAGATTAGTTTACTGTTTTCTGGCAAAACCACAGTAGACAAAAAGCACAGTATAGCAATTAGGCTAGGTGAAGAAGAGCCCATATTCAGCTCTGATGTTGGTCAACATGTACCAGTACATGTAAATAAAAAATCTATTCAATTGATTTCAACAGGTAAAACAGATTTATTTTAAAGTATGTACTTGTTTAGTAAGTCCTAAAGGGCAAATTCTGTCCCCTGATAAATGCATATGGGAACAGTTTGTGCATAGCTAAAGACAATGTGGACCCTAATTTATTAAAACTTTAAGCACATAAAGCCTAGGATTTTCAAAGTAGTCTAAGGGAGTTAGGTGCCCAAATCCCACTGAATGTGTATCCCTTATGCGCCTTTGAAAATCCAGACAAAATCTCATTTGTTTTTCATTTTGATGGTGTTTATTGACTGCATTTCTTTCAGCTTTGGATAGATTAGACTGGTCTGACTTTCTAGGCTCCTACACTAGCACAAAGCTGGGGTTTGGCATTCCAGTGCTACAGGGGGAAAGTTGGCATTTAAAATATTTATTTTTTTCAGTGTAACTAACACATTTTCATGAGTAGTAAAATTTAGTTATTTAATAAGACTGCCCCTTATTTTTACATCACCTAATTTTACAGTTTACATTACCCGGCAGTGTCTGCTTTAACATAATAGTAAAGTTAATAATTTTTCAACACGTAATTTATTATTACAGATTTTAATTAGGAAAAAGTTTTTTGATTCTTTTCAAGGATACAATTAATGGAATGCCCCCTGTGATGGGTTGTCACTCCCAGGATGCAGTCTGGAAGCAGGTGGAACCGCTGTGTCTCCTAACCATTCAGCTGGGCTGGTCCCTCTGCTCTGCTGGTGATTCAGCCAGCCTCTCCAGGCCCTGTTATCACCCAACATGACAGCAGGTGGCATCACACACCCAACTGAGCTACCTGAGTACTTTACCTAAGCCACTCCAGGATAGACAGACAAAACAGCCAATTTCCTAGCTCCCCAGCCTTGCATCCTTGCTGGAGTATAAACCTAGTATTATACCATTTTGCACTGCACAGGCATCCGTACAATGCAAGCTCATTAATATAGTTCGCTTTCCCGTTGATGTGTGAAATATATGCACAACAAGCCTGTGTTAACCAAGCTGAGATTTTCCCAGACACTTCACTTAAAGACACACTGGTTAACATAACATAAAACAAGTTTATTAACTACGAAAAGATGTTAAGTGATTATAATGACAGCAAACAGATCAAACAGATTACCTAGCAAATAAATAAAAAACTGCAAACTAAGCCTAATATACGAGATAGGTAGGATTTGAATTAGCAATTTTTCACCCTGACTGATGATACAAGCAGTCCACCAAGTTTCCATACACAGGCTAGAAATCCCTTTAGCCTGGGACCAGCACTTACCCCAGTTTAGTCTTTGTTCCTCAGGTGTTCCCTTGTGTGGGAAGTGAGACCCTGAAATGATGTCACTCCCCACCTTATATAGTTTTTTCCATATGGCAGGAGCCCTTTGTTCCAAGCTAAGTTTCCAGCCAAGTTTGTGCAAAAATACAAGTACCAAAATGGAGTTCAGTGTCATGTGGTCTGGTCACATGCCCTTGTGTGCCTTGCTGAGTCATAGCACCCCTTACTCATTGGCTGGCTGAAATGTTCACAGGAAAGCTAAGCTCTTCCATGGTCCATTGTCTTTGTTGATGAGCCATTGTTGTACCTGAAAGACTAGTTGTGCGTGTTACCTAGAGTAAACACATTTGAAATACAAATACATTGTCAATATTCATAACTTCAGATACAAAATTGATACATGTACAGAAATAGGATAATCATATTTGGCAAATCATAACTTTTCCAATGACACCTCACATGACTGATCTTGTACAAAAAGGATCATAATTATGCCATAATCCTATCATAATCATCACTATGATGAATATGGGGTGCAGTGTCACCACCCCCCATTCCTCCCTCGCCAGAATTGCAGGAAATATATTAATCAAGCACTGTTAATGAAATTATATACCCCATAACCATATTCCTCAAAATCTGAGTTCTGAAGTTCGTTGTTTCATCTTTTCAAGAATTGCAATCCACAACTGAAACAAGGGGAAGGCAGGTATGCAGTGCTGAGACTGCATATACATTTCTTCTAACTGTGGAGCTCTTAATGTTCACATAGTCAATGGAGAACAAAACAAATGCCAAACTTGCTTGGGTCTTTATGAGCAAGTTTGAGCATGGGTTCAACCTATCTAAAGACAAACAAACCTCCTGTACTTTCAAGAAGCCTTGAGTGCTGGCTTAGCCACTTTCTGTGATTTGATGATTGGAGCTCTTCACTAATGACATTGAATGTCACTTTAAAATGGAGCCAAGTCACAGATTTTGTAAAGGAGAATGGAATTTACTGAACAGCGTGTCTCTTTGCTGAAATACATTATTATTAAGGCTCCTGAAGAGCCAGAACATGATTCACTTTGCTTCTATAAGCATCTCACAGGCACTAAGAGCCTCAATGGCTTTGAAAAGTAAATCAAAGTGTCTGGATAAAAAAAGTCACTGTTATCCATATTGATTGTAATATTATCTTAGTGTTCATCGCTCCTTGGTGTTTATCTAAGATAAGCAAAATAATATTTGTACTAAAACCACCTGTAGTTGGTTTCCCCGTGAAATTGGAATAAAGCTTTTTACCCTGAAATTCTAACATGTTTGTATATTTTACAGTCACATTAACCAGAAAACCCAGTTTGAAAATCCAGTATTGGAAGCCAAGAGAAAAAAACAGCTAGGACAGACTGATGTTGGCCCTTCAAAACCAGGTACTTTAAGTGGCTGTTTTTCACTATTAGCTGCAGTATCTTTATGAATGAAGAGCAGTCTCAAAAGTGAAATTTTCTGGGTGTTTTAGTTCAAGTAGATCTTCATTTTGTGTTTTTGCCATTAGTTTAAATGTTCAGTGTGCTCCTAAATAAGTGGTTTTTCACTGTCTTCTATTGAGATGAAAACTTGGACTAAATTAACGTGCTTTGGTGTATGGAGTATAGGGAGTCCAGAAGTTAAGCTGAAAAAAACCGTTTTAATCGGCATTTTCACATTTCTGGCATTTTGAATGCTTATTTATGAAACCTTGAAAATGTTGCTTTAATTTAGTTTGTTGTATTTAATTTTCTAGCTTTTTCAGAACAAGTTACTGGTTCTGTAGCAGACAGCAGTCATCATAGGTCAGCTTGTGTCTATCAACATCATTAGTAAACTATGCACAATATAGCCTTAACAGGCTGCAGTTGGTCAAAGCTCAACTAATGTCTGACTATTGCAAGTTGAGTATGCATCTTCATATCTGAATATGTATGCATTATTAATGCCTTAAGGCAATATTAGTGTTTCCTGTCCACTGGCCAGATCATTTGTAGTCCCCCCCCAAAATTGTGAGTTTTTTTGCAGTTGAAACTGACCTAAGACCTTAAAGTTGCTTAAGCAGCTTAAACCATTCTAAAGCTGGTAGTCAGAACCAGCTTGAACATTCCATTTGGTTAGGCAGCAAGTTGGGAGTTGGGAGAACCCGTCAGAGGGTGCGGATGAAGCAGCAGCACCGAACTGTTAGGCTTCTGGCTCTTACCTGTTTTGAATTGGGCCTTGTTAAGAGATTAGAGCACAGAATCAAGGGAACTGGGAAAGGAGACATGATAGTTCTAGTTCCAGCTCTGCTGCTGATCTGCTTTATGGCCTGGGCAAGTCGTTTAACCTGTCGGTTCCCTTAACCCGACAGTTAAATGGAGTAATATCAGTGGCCTAGCTACCTATTTCACAGTGGTGTTGCAGGGATTAACCACCCTTTGTAAAGTGCTTTGTGCATGTAAAACATTATAAAGCTGTTTTAATGCACTCTTATGGTGCATATGCACACAACACATCTGAGTGCATGCCTGTACACTTAATAAGGAATATTGCATGCTCCAACACAATTTTCAAATGCTCCTAACTTTGTCAAATCAAAGCCATTTTTTTCCACTAACCCTCACAGTGGGTTATAACCATACCCACTTTCAACCTTTAGTCCTTTCAAAACTGTCATTTGATTTTTACAGCGAAAAGGTTCCTGTTTTCCCCTCTTCCATAATTCAGAAGTTGCTGGTGGTTTTGGATAAATGTTCAAAAATTTCCTCTCGCCCCATCCTGTTTTGCAACATTATGTGCATTCACAGACATGTTAATTGTGTATTTTCAACCACCCTTTTTTCTTACCCTGTTAAACTATCTCGACTTACCTATGGGTCATTTCTTAGAGAATTGCTGATCATGACAGATCATAGAATCATAGGAGTACTGGAAGGGACCTTGAGAGGTCATCTAGTCCAGTCCCCTGCCTCATGGCAGGACTAAGTATTATCTAGACCATTCCTGACAGGTGTTTGTCTAACCTACTCTTAAAAATCTCCAATGATGGAGTTTCCACGACCTCCCTAGGCAATTTATTACAGTGTTTAACCACCCTGACAGGAAGTTTAACCCTCCGTTACTGCAATTTAAGCCCATTGCTTCTTGTCCTATCCTCAGAGGTTAAGAAAAACAATTTTTCTCCCTCCTCCTTGTAACAACCTTTTACATACTTGAAAACTGTTACCATGTCCCCCCTCAGTCTTCTCTTATCCAGACTAAATGTGTTGACTTCTCTTTACGTGCAGAACCAGAGAAGTCACTCTTCACCAGAGATCCAGCCCAACTTACAGGAGCCCTTATACGGACATCATTGAAGAAAAGCACTATGGGATTTGGTTTCACAATCATTGGTGGAGACAGACCTGATGAGTTCCTCCAGGTGAAGAATGTGCTGAAAGATGGACCTGCTGCGCAGGATGGGAAAATTGCGCCAGGTGAAGTAGCATTTTTCCATTTCAA
The DNA here is from genome assembly GCA_003942145.1 of Platysternon megacephalum. Taxonomy (NCBI): domain Eukaryota; kingdom Metazoa; phylum Chordata; order Testudines; family Platysternidae; genus Platysternon; species Platysternon megacephalum. The sequence continues at coordinate 3,838,355 of QXTE01000142.1, forward strand.
GTGATGCTGCTTGGCCAAAAGAGAGGGACGCAGTTGATGGGCCATGGGGAATTAGATGACTCCACCTGCAGACATTCTTTTTGAAACAGCCCCTTACCTGAAGCTGTTGTTTATCAGAGTGGAGAAAATATTATGCAGTGTCCAAAACCCTCAATTAGAAAGAAGCAATATTTTAATACAAATCCATGTTTTGCAAATTTGTGAGAGTTCAGTGGTTCTGTCTATTGCAAATCTTTTGCTGCATGTTACAAAAGATTGTCAAGCTCAACCAATGGGCCACTTGAAGGATCCCTTGAACCTATCGTGTTCATTTTATTGTTTGTGTCATTTCCTGTTTGGAGCGCCATTGTGCTGGGCAATACACACACATGCAGAAAGTAGCAGTCCATTCCCCCAAAAGCTTATGATCTAATTTAAGACAAGACTCTATAAATGAGTATAACAGACAGAGTAGAGGAGGGATAATTGGTTAATAAATATTTATTAGATTGTAGTCCTTAATGAGCTAGCTCAAGGTGATGGTAGTATGAATGTTAAACCTTGCTGCTTATGTGCATTATTGTCGTGGTATAAACTGTAATACGAGTTTATTTTTTACAGTATTTGTTTTGTGACCTTAGTTTCCTCTGCCAATCATAGTTAATTGTTACTAATAAAATTGGAGCTGGTAGGCTGAGAATTTAAAAGGTTGAAATTATACTGTTCTATAATGTTTCTTCCTTTTGAGACTTATTAGCTTCCAGGGTTTTGATGCTGAGGCTGTGTGCAATGTAATAATATTCCAAAGACAAACTTGTGCTTTAGTTTTGTTAAAATAGTTACTGAATCTAGAGAAGTGTATAAAGAGATTTTTCTCAAATAGTTTTAACATTACATTGGACTGGCTTCTTATGATGATTTGGCCTGCTTTGTATACTTCTCCACCTAGTATGTATGTTACCTAGTCACAGCTAAAGTGTTGTGATTCTGCCTCTAGTACAGTGATACTCAGAGTCTTGCAAGCCGCAATTGGCTCTTTGCAGCACATGAGATTAAAACACTCTGTGCTTTAATTAACAACCAATCAGGATGTTTTTACTATCTTCTTAACCAATTGTAATTGATAAAATGCTTGGTCAGTCATTTTGCTGTGAGAATAAATATATATAAAAACTATTTCCCCCATCATACTATTTAAATATGAATCTATAATACTATAGTAAATGGAATAATGAATTTACGCTACTGTGTTCTTTTGGGTAATGCTAATCATTAATGTGGCTCCTAAACCACTGAGGTGTGAGTATCGCTGCTCTGGATTTCTGTTAATGTAGGCCATGTACAGATTACATCGTGCATGTTGATTTTTATAGACCACCGCAGTCTTCTTTAGGATTCTTGGAAAGTCTAGCTTCCACATATGATAAAATTTATACATTTTGACTAGTGTACAATTTTTACCATTTTAAACACATTTTAGTAATATGGATACTTCCTTGAGTTTTCTGTTCTTTTCAACAAGTGATTATTGCTACAAGGGGAATAATTTATGTGAATATTCCATTGGTATCAGTATGTAATTTTCTTTTCTAACCTGGATTAGATTTCTTAATAATCTAGCTTCAAACTCATTTGCCAAGAGAGGCTTGAGGAACTCCAGCCACCGAGTAACTGGCCTTCCATTGGAGCAGTGGATTATTTAGATTAGATTAGTTGCTTCTGTGCTTTGTGACACCCAGTGTTTCCATTTCTTTACATCTGGTGCCATGTTTCTTGCACCATTGTGGTCCGTTTCCATGATAGCGACATCTTTTCAAAGGTTCTCTTATGTGTTCTCTATTGTCTTCCTCTTTTCCATCTTCCATCAAGTGGTATGTAGTCAAGGGCTTCTCTAAGAGTACAGTTTTTGACATCTGAAAACATGCCCAAACCACTTCATCATTCTTTCTTGAATCATTGTCTCGACAATCTGTTGGCCAGTCCTTTGTAATCATCAGCCTAAGGGCTGGTCCACACTAGGGGCGGGATCGAACTAAGCTACTTCGACTTCAGCTACGCTATTTGCGTAGCTGAAGTCGAAGTAGCTTAGTTCGAATTGGGCGCGCTTACCTCGCGTCCGCGCGGCGCCGCGATCGAAGTTAGCGGCTCCCACGTCGACTCCGGTAACTCCGCTCGCCCTGCAGGAGTACCGGAGTTCGAAGTAGCCCGTTCGGGGATCGACTTATCGCGTCCAGACAAGACGCGATAATTCGATCCCCGATACTTCGATGGCTACCCGCCGATTTCGGCGGGTAGTGTAGACGGGGCCTTAGTGACTTTATCCCACCATAGACACCAAGTATTCTCGGTAAGCATCTCTGATGGAATGTGTTGTCTTGTATCTGCATTGTTTCCATAACTGTAACTTTACATGGACAGATAGTTATCTTGACTCTCGACCGCAGGTCCAGGCTCCTCATTCAATTTATTGTATAGGGTACTCTTATCTGTCACCGATGGAAGTGCCGGGTAGTTTTGGATGCCCCAGTTTTGGGAGCAGTTGGCCATTTTGCTACACCCACCCCACTCATTCAGCCAACATCTGTCCAAACCGACCGTGGCAAGTGTGAGAATTTAAGGGCTAGTTTCAGAAGTTGCTGATGTGCCACTGCCAGCAGCTATGTTTGTATGCCAGATAATTAGAATCATTCAAAATATTTCCTAAAATTAAAATATAAAAATAAAAATTTAACTTTTTTTATAATCTTTTGCACTCCTGCCACACCATTTTTGCAAGGATCTCTGTGTGCTTTACAAATCCCCTGTTCAGTGATTTTGTTCTCATCTTACATGTGGGGGACAGAGAGGTGGAGTCCTTTGGCCTAAGTCACCCACTGAGTCAGTGGCAGAGACAAGGATAGATTCAGTTCTAACGACTGAACCTCACAGCCCTTCTTAAAAATGTAAAATAGATAGAAAGTGTGTTAAGAATGTGGAGGTTATCTTGCAGAGGGAGCAGAGCTTGGGAAGACATGCTAATATGCACAGAACACGGGTGCTCTCTTCTCTCACTCCTCCTTTCTGGGGCAACCTTGGTGTGAAAGAGAGGAAAAAATAAGGCAAAGGTCAAAGGAAAAATATACTTGGAAAAAAGTGTTAGAAACTTAGTGTGTTAGTGAGATTTTTAGTCCTCAGCATTTGGGTATTTGAGATGTGTGTAAAGTATACGTCTTATCTTTCTGTAGGGAGAACGCAGGAGAAGCAAGGACAGCAGGGACTGGATGCTACTAGTTATTCCTTCTGTGTAATGAGTAGGAATTTTTCAGTCCACGCATCATTCACAACTCTACTTTGATTCCATAAAGGCAATACACTTTCCTAAACAAAAAAAGAGAGGGGTGTACTTTCTGTATGCTGCTGCTGTCTGGAGAGTAAGATCTAGTGAAACATTGCATTTCATTTCCATTGCACAAATTCTGTAAATCACTGATCAACATTTTTCAGCTCAAAGGCTATAAATAAGACAGAAAAGAGGGGGTTTTTTTGCTGGTATTTGGACATGATGCCTACGCTTTAACAAAGCTTCTTGAAAACCCATGTCACTTCAGTGGCTTTTACTTTCTAGTGGTTCCATGCATTGCTGCTAATCCACCTGCAGTATGTTACCTGTCAGTTTTTCCTACCAGGCATTTGTAAGGCAAGGAATCCAGTAAAGAAAGCACTCAAAGCACAAGTAGGCAACACTTGCGATGAGAGTGGTTCCTGCGCAGTATGTGCAGTAAAGATAAAGGTTGGTGGTTCTAGCAAATCACACACTATGCTCTGCTATATTTGAAGTGGCATAGCAAGGATTTCCTGCATTTGTGGACAGCACCTGTTCTCATCAGCTGCAGGCATTTGTAGGGAATGTCTGTGCTTACATGTCTTTAATGCACACATTCCTGTACTATGAATTCTCTTGAACTTACAGCTGTAGGTTATGTTACTGTCTCTCCAGTTTAATAAAGGAACAGAATTTGTGTAGCTTACTCTTTCTATTTAAGTATATTTTCCCCCTTCTATGATGATGCAATACTGATGCCATCATAAAATTCTTAGTCCATTGCCATGAAATACAAACTCCACAACATGAAGAAAAAGGAAGCAAAACTTAACATCGACATCTACTTCCTGAGCAAATGCAAGAAACAAAGTATTCTCCTCAGAGGGCTCACTATCTATAACCCTCTGACCACTACATACAACTCCAAATATAGTGAACAGCTCTGCAGAAGGACTTCAGAAAAACTGAGGAACCATCTGCTGTGCTTCACATACTCCAGAAGGGACACCCCAAACAAGAAATCATCACATACTCCCATACACTGGAAAGAAAAAATCAGGAAACCTACCTGGAGATCATGGAAAAACCCCAAAACTATTAAAAAACAACAACAAACAAACAACCCAAACCTGGTGACAGCTGTCCAGCACAGAAACAAAGAGTGGAACCAGCTACAACAACTCCACAATCCACAGAACACAAACACTGGGCAAAACCATGGCACCAGGACCCACATTGACACTACACAAAACCCCAACGTCATCGATTTATTAAGACTATTCAACTGGAGCTGAATTATCTGTACTCCCCAAGTGATTGAACTTCTGCCCCACGGCAGAACCTGGTACCATACTAACGTGGAGAACTAGAAGAATTCTTTTGCTGACTCCGCCTCAAAGAATTCTTTCACAATAATGACGACACCCTTACCTACCACATCCCCATCAACAGTCAGAAGAAAAAAAGAATCATCTGACTGGGCACCCCACAGTGGACGAAACCACACACTTAATCATTACACTGATTGCTTCAGGAAAAAAATTGACACTGAAATTCTTAACAAAGATCACATCCACCACAATCTCTCCACTGCTGAGAGGACAGCTATGCAGTCCCTGAAATCCAACCACCAGATAGTGATCAAACCAGCAGACAAAAGGGGTGCTGTCATAGTTCTGTCCCCATAATTACTACGTGTTGGTGAAACCAGACAATCGCTATGGTCTCCAATGAATTCACACAGAAAAATGATAAAAGACCAAAAACACCGTATCATCTGGGGGCGAACACTTTTCACAAAACAATCACTGTATATCTGACTTCTCAGTCCTCATCCTCAGAGGATGCACAACACCTTCAAAAGAAGCATGGATTCTTAAATTCATCGAAAAAAGAACAGGAGTACTTGTGGCACCTTAGAGACTAACAAATTTATTTGAGCATAAGCTTTCGTGGGCTACAGCCCACTTCATCGGTTTGCTAGACACGAAAAGTCATGGTCTTAATAAAGATACTGCATGTATGGCTTTTACAACAATCTGTAACCCCCCTTCTTTGTCCTTTGACTGGAGAGGTGTTAATGGGCCACTTCACCTTGAATGGTCTCCTAGACTGTGTGTTAACTACTTATGCAAAACAATCTTTTCCACCTTGTATTTAGTTATGACACTGAGTACTTTTCCCAGACCTGAAAAAGAGCTCTGAATAGATCAACAGCTTGTCTTTCACCAATAGAAGTTGGTCCAATAAAAGATATTACCGTGCCCACCTTGTCTCTCTGGTCCATTGCCAGGCAGACATTGTACTGAATGCCACATACCCTATTTACATTTTGGGGGGGGGGAAGTCAGATATTTTGATAGCACTTTCAGTAGCGTGAGCAATACTGGGCCTTTGAATCCTGAGGTGTCCACTTAAAATCTTTAATATTTTCTGCAAAGAAAAAGGAAAGTACAAATTGTACATATATATATATAAATAAAAAAAAATGTGTGTATTTTAATTGAGTGGGAAGAGGATTGGTTCCCACATAAATGCTTAATGCTCAACTTTTCTGTTAGGAAAACCAACATTTGTTGTCAGCAACCTCATACTCTCAAATGACCCTATAACAAATTTATGTATGCATGTGCACCCTAGCCCATGGCCACAAATCCTCCCGATGAAGGAAAAATATCACAGGGAAGTAGGTTTTGATTATCAGCTTCTGAAAGCCCTGGTTAATAAATAACAATGAATAATACAGTTAAAAAAACAAATTCCCTGAGTGGCCTTTATAAGAAACAAAAAAATTATTCAGGGAACAGCCTTTTCCTTTCAAAGGAACATGCACTAATCACCAATTTAAAGGATTGGGGTGACTTCAAGACTAATAACATTTGCTCTTTCAATTCTTGATTTTTTTTTTAATTTTTTAATTTTTTTTACTCTCCTTTTCCAGTTTTGAGCTGGGATGAGTCGCAGCTGCTCTTCATTCTTGCAGGATTTTCTAATTTTAGATTCTGGTTTATCCTAACCATGCATGACATAACAGCGGGCTTATGTGGCATTGCATATTATTCTTGTATATTTAAATTGCTTACATGAGGGCTGTGGAAACATTTGACTTAAATCTTCCTTGGCTGTGTTGCTTGTTCCTTCATTTTTCTCAAGTTCTCTCTCTCTCATTTAATTTAAATTTTAAAAAAGTATAAAACAGCTTGTCAGTATATAAGTGCAATATGCATTCAATTACCAAGTTATTTGAATGAAACCCTTCCTATGGCTTGCATGTGGTCTAGTGATTAGAGCACTGGTCTGGGACTTGGGAGACCTGAATTCTAGTCCCGGCTCTGCCCCAGCCTGCTGGGTGACCTTGGGAAAATCACATTTGCTCTGTGCCCCATATTCCCCATCTGTAAAATGAAGATGATACTGATCTCCTTTATAAAGCACTTTGAGATCTGCTGATGAAAAGTGCTATATAATAGATAGGTATCTATTCCGTTAACACTTACAAATTCCTTCTCCCTGGAAAGTAACCATTTATTTCAGCTCTATTTCGGCCTTTTAAGCTATACCTAAGTATATACTCTTCTGTATAAACGGTTTCATAAGATTTAGGACTTGTTCAGTCTCATTTATTGACTGGTCTCTGCTCCCTGTATACATGTAATGTAAAAACAGTGGATTTTCTCTGCCTAGGTGCAAATTTGGATCCAGGTCTATGTTGTGAGTGGTCGCTGCCAAAAGTAAAATGCCAAATGTTAAAACTGACAGCAGAACAGCAGTAGGAATAAATAAAGCAGCACAGAATGGGCAAGTGGGGAGGCAAGAGAGGTGAGAAAACCCTGCACAATCTGAGGAATTAAGCACATTGTGGATATTAGTTACAGTGGTTTAATTAAATTGTCTCTGGAACCTATAATTTATACTGCCTTCACTAAGATGTGTTCCCATACCCCTGTGTATTGGATAACCACTCTTACTGTTCTGGTAAGAAAATAACTTTATACTTAACAGCTTTAATACTAATTCAAATAACAAAAGAACTTAGTGACTAATTCCTAACTCTGCTGCTGACCTGTGCTTTGACTTTGGCAAGCTACTTTTCTTGTCTTTCATATTCCCCATATGTAAAAGTGAGGATAGTATCTTACCATTATTGTATAGTGCTTTGAGATTTTCGTATGAAAAATGGTATGTCTGTACATATAATTATTCTTATATAAGAGTTAATATTTTGGAGACAAAGAAGCCTAAGTGTCAGAGGGGTAGCCGTGTTAGTCTGTATCCACAAAAATAACGAGGAGTTTGGTGACACCTTAAAGATTAACAGATTTATTTGGACATAAGCTTTCGTGGGTAAAAAACCCCACTTCTTCAGATGTATTGAGTGACAATTACAGATACAGGCATAAATATATATTGGCACATGCAGAGAAGGGAGTAGTAAGGTAACTCCCTTCTCTGCATGTGCCAATATATATTTATGCCTGTATCTGTAATTTTCACTCAATACATCTGAAGATGTGGGGTTTTTTTACCCACGAAAGCTTATGTCCAAATACGCCTAAGTGATTGGCCAGTTTGCTAACTGGAAATATTTCCATGCTCAAAAATGTACACATGCTGAAACAGACTTCCAAGATGTAACACGTGCTGCTATTTAATATGCACAGATGAGAATGTATTTTCAGTTGAAGCAAAATCAAAATACAAAATATAGTGAGGCACTCAGGGAACTGTGTGTAGAATCTTAGTTTAAGTTTAGCCAATCCAACAGAAACCAGAAAAAAAATCTGATTCATTCTGGATTGAGTTTAGACTGTTGTATAACATGAATTAAAGTATAAGACCGCTCCTTGCACTAATGTGTGAAGCCCATATAGTGTCATTCTCTAAATCTGCGGCAGATTAAATTTTATATATTTAGAAGAGTGTCTTTTTAATTTAGTAGTCTATATTTCAGCTAAGAGAAAATCCTACCATTCTGGTAGCATATGGCTAAGGGGAATGACACAGCCCCCTATTCACTAATATCGTAAATAATTGCCCATAATCTTGCTTTGTAGTTTCTAAGGGGATGGTAAGTGTTTCATTCTGCACCCTAGATTAGAATATTTGAAAAGTAGATATGGTTTAGTTTCTGATTTTAATGATGTTGAACTCATTTTTATAACAGGTGACGTCATTGTAGACATAAATGGCAGCTGTGTCCTTGGCCATACCCATGCAGATGTTGTTCAGATGTTTCAGCTAGTTCCTGTCAACCAGTATGTGAATATGACTTTGTGTCGCGGTTACCCGCTTCCTGATGACAACGAAGATCCTGCTGTAGACATCGTTACAGCTACACCCATCATCAATGGCCAGCCAATGACCAAGGGAGATATCTGCATAACCAGCCAAGATTTAATACCTGGAACAGTCATTTTAGACCAAAATGGGAAACCGGGTCACATTTTGGTCAATGGTCGCTTGAACAGCCCTTTCGTGGACCCAAATGAACAGAGGATCTCCGTATCCTCTCCAGGAGGCTCCCAGCCAGAACTAATCACTATTCCTCTGGTCAAGGGCCCTAAAGGATTTGGGTTTGCAATTGCAGACAGCCCTACAGGGCAGAAAGTGAAGATGATTTTAGACAGCCAGTGGTGCCATGGCCTGCAGAAGGGAGATGTAATCCAAGAGATTTACCATCAGAACGTACAGAACTTGACACATCTGCAGGTGGTGGAGGTGCTGAAGCAGTTTCCAGTGGGAGCCGAGGTCCCGCTGCTTATCTTAAGGGGAGGTGGGTAGGAATGAGACTTTATTATAATTTATCCTGTCTAATATGGAGGTGTTTAGAAAGTGATATCTAAGCACTGTACAAAGCTTTAAAAAGAAGAAAACGGGCTGTCAGCTCAATTCTCTGCCCTGCTCTAGGTGTAAACCATGCCCCTGGTATTGAGCATGTTATTCTATGTTTTACTGTAGATTTGATTGTAGGCTGCTGCTGAATGCACAGTCCGTTCTGGCTCTTCAGGGAATATTAGGGCAAAGGTGCACATCCCACAGACTGACCTGAAGATAGCAAGGAATAGGGCTTTTTCTTTCTCCTTTTGCGGGTGGTCCAGAGGCTTTGGCTTATACTATGAAGGTGATCACAGGTGTCTTGGAGGGAAGCGTCTTTAAGATAACATGGGCCTTGCCACCTGGAACTATGGAAAGTTCTCCTTTTTGCGTGTATTTCTCTCTCTTAATTGCCGTTCATTGCAGATCGGAACGTCTCCTCTCCCCATAGACTAACTGGTAATTAGCGTGCATTTGCCAGAAGGCTCAGTCTGATGGCTGCCAGACAGGATCCTTTCTGTGCAGTTCCCTGGTTATTAATGAGCTCATTGGTGCCCTCTACAACTTGTTTTTTCTTCTATATTTTTATATCTGTTGTTTGATTCCTGAGAATATTCATATTGTATTACTTTTAGTGACTTAATATATTGCGTTTTGCTGCAATAAGGTATCTTACTGACATTATCTCACCCTTTATATTGCCAACAGAGGCAAAGGAAATGGGCACAGGCTGTTTTATCAAAGATGCGCACTATATAATCTCAGCCCACAAAATAATTGACCCTTTTTGAGGATATGTGATGCAGTAACCATAATAATACTTTGCATTTATATGACCTAATTTGTCCAAGCGTCTCAACTTAATTATTAATTATCAACACTTAATTATTCATAATAATGATGTTTACACACATTAACAAATTAACCCTTCTGCCCCCTGGTGCCTCTGAACAAACTGACACCCAGAAGTTAGCGATTTATCCAAAGTCACACAGTAATTCAGCTTAGTCAGGAAGAGAACCAAGAATTTCCCCTTCCTAGTTCTCTTTTCCAGATCATGCTCCTAAGGGATGTCTCCATTCTCCATTTCTGAGCAGCTGATGTTTTTATTGGAATGAACTCTAGAATGTTCTTCATGTGAGCATTCTATGCAAATGGGGCATCTTTTCTTTTATCTTGAGAAACTTTTATCTTCACTCTTTTGTTTCTCTCTCCTTCTCTGGACACCCTGACAGCACCTTTCAGTGGGGCAGATAAACCATAGTAAAATATCATTCCCGTACCATTGTTTATGCCCATCTTTCTGTGTTGCAGAGATTTCAGCACTCCACTCAGAGGAAAAGTGCTGATGGTTTAGTCAGGAAAAGCAAATCAGATCATACACAACATTCACTTCCCCTCTATGGCTTACTGTAAGGTATAGGCTGACTACCTATTAATACTCTGTGGATAGTGTGCTGGAGACCAGCATAAAGCGACATCTTTTCTGCTGAGAGGCAGAAATCAAGTCTAACATTCATTTCTGCATGCTGGGAGGGCAGAATTCAGTGTAGCTATAGCTTCTTCCATGCGGACTAGTGCTCATGGAACATTTATAAAGGCAAGAAGGACACTGTGCTGAGAGAGTGGACTGTGCTGGTGTCATCATTTTAGTCACCAATCCTGAAGGCCCCCTGAATAGACCATGAGTACTATTGACTACAACCATATCTGCCAACTGCTCAAACAAAACACTAGAAGTAGAGAGACAAATAACACATTTGCCTAACTCATATTAACGTGATGGGTAAAGAAGAATAGGCAAGGGCCTGATCCAAAGCCAAGTAAATAAATGGATTCCCATTGACTTCAATAGTTTTTGGGTCAGAGCCTGTAAGAACAAGCCAACTGTCACATTGACATCTCCTCTTTGTTAATATATCTCCATCTAGAAAGCTACCAGGGATTCAGCATTGTTGGCCCTGTGGGAAGCACAACAGAGCCTTGTCAGTGATGACCTGTATTGTAGAAATTTGTTTGCAAGGTGAGATCTGACCCTCAGAGCCCCCTTCAGGCTCTTCTTCCAGCCTCAGGAAAACCACCTCAAAAACATGCCTAGCATTTGCAAAGACACCAAAGTCTTCACTATAGAAGTGTTACCATTTCCAGTTTGACTAGCAATGAGGGGAAAAAAGCAGATTTCCTTGGTAGTAAATAGTGTTCTACCAGCCAAACTCATTAACTTGCCTCAGCACATTAATTGGAGTATGTATCCTCAAACCACAGGCCCTGGCAGCATGAGAAATGTGTGTTGTTTGTTAGTTGCAGTTTAAGGGACCTCTGCTGGCCAACAATATTGACTAAGTAAATATTCACTTAGAATTTTAAAAGAATCATAGAACATATAGCAAACCTTATGCCTTCACAAGGGGAGTGAATGAACAGTGATCTGTTGCAAGCCAAGAATAAGAGCTGAGCATATTGGCTCTGTTCAATGTATAATAATTAAAGTTGCTTCTTATAGTCAGATATTTTCCTCTGTTTTCTTTAGGTCCCCCCTCACCTGCTAAAACTGCCAAAGTGGTGAGTATTGAAGTCATCCAGATGATTATATTTATTGTTTAGTGCTGATGGACAGACTTGATTTTCAGTCACAAAATAACAGATTAATGGGTCTCCATGGCAGCCTGTTAACTAACTTACTGATCCCTGAATTCTTCTGTGTGTTCAGGCACAGGTGTCCTCTGACTGCCAGACAGGCATGGAGTGTGCTACAATAGACACATCTGTGATCTCTGGACCATTTATACAAGATGCAGGGGGCTCCTACAGGCTATGCCAGGCTGTCTGTGTTTTTCAGTTCTCCAGTTACAAACTGCTGCTGGTTTTTTTTCTACTTGTTTGGATGGAGGTTCTGCTTGTTATCTCTGTAAGGATAATTTTTTCAAAATGCTATTTAGCCACAAACAGATCTCCAGTATATCTGGTGAAATTTTCTATATTTACCTTCTACCTCATGGGAATAAGTAAGATCAGTTCTTAAGGATCATAGATTATTATGCACATCACATCAGATAAATGAAACGGATCCTCGTTTCATTGACAGTGATTGTTAGTGAGGAGAGAGAGGGAAGCTGCCTTTGTGTGTCCTGTCTAGCTAGGAACTCAAATAACTTGATTGTTGTGGGTTCTGCTTTCTTCCCTTGAAAATGTAGGGTTTTTTTTATATTGATAGACAACTTAAGGAAACAAAGCAGCCTTGAGCACATCTGTGACCTTCCTCTAAAGAACCTACATCACTTAAAAGAGAAGCGGGATCAGTTATCTCTCACTATCAGAGTAGGAATCATTTCCAGGGTTAGTGTTGCAGGGAAGAACAAGAAAGGTGCAAAAGCTTGATTGTGAGGCTGCATGTAGCACTGGTGGTCTGTAAGTAAACACCGCATTGTAACTCCAATGTCTTCATGTTCCCAGACTGACACTTGCACCGCACCTGAAAACATCTACACCTCTACCCCGATATAACGCGGTCCTCGGGAGCCAAAAAATCTCACCGCCTTATTGGTGAGACCGCGTTATATCAGGTTCGGTCCGGTACGGCGTACCGGCAAGAGCCAGTACGCCATGCCGGACTGGACCGGCTTCCCCGGCGGTGATTTAAAGGGCCCGGTGCTCCAGCCGCTGCGGGGAGCCCCGGTCCCTTTAAATCACCGCCGGAGCTCTGGCAGCGGGGCTCAGGTAGGGATTTAAAGGGCCATGGGCTCCCCGCAGCGGCTGGAGCCTCTGGCCCTTTAAATCACCGCCCGAGCCTGGCTGCCGGAGCCCCGGCGGGGATTTAAAGGGCCCGGTGCTCCAGCGCCCTGGGCCCTTTAAATCACCGCTGGAGCTCTGGCAGCGGGGCTCGGGTGGGGATTTAAAGGGCCTGGGGCTCCCCGCAGCGGCCAGAGCCTCTGGCCCTTTAATCACTGCCTGAGCCTGGCTGCCGGAGCCCAGTGCTCCGGCAACCGGGCTTGGGCGGTGATTTAAAGGGCCCGGGGCTCCACACGAATTTGGATATAACGCGGTAAAGCAGCGGGGCTTGGGTGGCGCTTGAAAGGGCCTGGGGCTCCCTGCTGCTTTGCCCCGTTATATCCAAATTCGTGTTATATCAGGTCGCGTTCTATCGGGGTAGAGGTGTATTTTTTTATTTTTTTTTGATAAGTAACCCCATAGTTTAACATCTTCCCATGTGCTTACTTTATCCCATTTTCACAACCCGCCCTCTCACCCTCACCCTGATCTCCTTGTAGGAGTCTGCAGTGATTATTCTTTATCAAAGCTTTGTTGCCTGACACAAATTAATTTCTCTATGTAAAGGCTGTCAGGATGGCTGTTGAAGGGAAAACAACACATAATGTTTCATTTTTCTCTTGCTAATTGCCTGCACCATGTATTCAAATTTTCCTTTAGAAGTTTGCATTTTACTTTCTTGGGAGAATTTTATGTTTTGTTTTATGAGAAACCTCCAAAAATGAACTTCAGTGTTCCCCGCTTGAGTGCCTAGTTTATCACCATTTCCTGTTGTGTTTGAATGGGCAATTTATATTTTCCCAGAGTCATCAAGGTGTCTGTATTTCTGATATTCATTGTTGGAAAAGATTGGTCCACTAGGAATATCTTTGATTTAAATAGGATCTGGTGGAAAGAAAATTGTACAGCCTTTGGCTTAATGAAATACACTGGAGGTCAAAGAATAAAGGTTGTTAATAGGAATCTGTTATGTTGTGGAAGAGACTGCTTTTCAACATGGGGTTCATTAGAGCCCATATATGCCCTTCTGATGTGGGGGGGAGGGGTGGGGGGTAAAAAGCCTTTCAGGAATTGAGTCATTTCGGCATAAAGAATTCTTGTGCATTGCAGTTCACTGCATTTTAACAAAACCTCCATTCCCAAGGTGTAGAAGTAAATTCTTTCTCAACCATGGCTGCACTGTGCAAATACATTAATTCATTTCTAACCTGAAGCCAAGGCTGTTGCTGACAGTTAACTGTGGAGATAACATAAGTATGTCAGCTCTACACATTTAAAACAGAGCATATACTGCAAAAAATTGCTAATTTAATTCCTAAGCAGAAACATAGCTGCTAAAAAGACATTCCCTGAATAAAAACTTTGCAATATAAAAACACCTACCAGTCATCATTCAATGCACTATGTGCACACATTCTAAAAATACTTAGGAAATAACATTACAATGCATGTGCAGTAGCAGTTTCCCTGAACAAAACCCAATGCTCAGTGGCATTAATTCACATCATGAGCTAGTTCAGTTAAAAAAGGCCAAGGTCTTATGTCTATAAACATGTAAAATGTCTCAAACTATTGAACCCTGTGGGGGATTTTCTTCTGCTCTCAAAAGGGCAGACCTGAATCTAATCTAATTTTGTTTATATTAAACACACACATGCACTGCCACACTGAGACTTTTCAGGTTGGGTTTCAGCCTACAGCAAACATTTAAAGTCATCTTGCTATATCAACCTTTGGAAATAAGGATTTGAAACCACAGAGATGGCTGTAATGTCACTTCTACCTGTAGTGTTGTGATGAGTCCTTCCTGCTATAATATCTAAGGGAGGAATTCTAAGTGTTTCAATTTTCTTAACTTTAATTCCTCCTGAATATTTTCCCTCTTATTCAGGGAGATTTCCGTCAGAGGATGAGGTGTTTGTTTTCAGGACTTTTTAGAGAGGCAAACTAGCAGAACCTGGCTTGCATGCAAAAACAATACCTCAGTTCTGCGCTAACCAATACTGAGTTTCTGCATAGAAACTAGAATAGGGCTCTAGATTTAAAAACTTCCAGGGTGCAGCAGATGGATGAAACTGGGAGCACTGATTTAGCAGAGACTATGAGCGACAAGTAATGACATCAGAAAATCAACACTGAAACCTTAAACTTATCCCTTGGTTTCCTGCTGTATCTCAGGGTTCTTTCAGGATTCAGATTCTAGAAAATAGGTAGATACTTGTTTTCTCCACTGCAACTTCATAGCTCAGCTGTTCAGAAGAAGTGCCTCAACCTACCACTCTGGGGGTTCGTTTGACTACTGCAGTTTGGTCAATTCCAATTCATTACAAAAGTTAGCCATGCTAAACAGATCCACTTCTTTTGAAAACCTGATACTGATCATTGGAGAAAATGGTTGAGAGAGTTCATGCTTTTTCATGTGCACTAATCCCTTGCTTTCTGGTTTGACTGAGTTATTGCTCAGTTGCCATTATCTTGCAGAAGGTAAGTAGCTGCAGCACTCCTTCTTACCTCTATGCTGTCCATCTGTACACTGATCAGAGATCAGCACCTGCTTGACAGGGGGCAAGATTTCAGGATAGATACTCAAATTATTTTCAGTTGTAGGTGCCAAATTAACCTAGAAGAGAATACTTGATGTTTTCCACCTTCAGATGGAACAAATGAAATTAACATAGTTCAGTGACTTTCTGGAAGAAGTTTGTCTTTTTATAGACATATCTCCCTGCATTTCACACTGAAATCAATCGATCAGCAGTTATGTTCAAGGACCACTTAAAGAAGTTTGTAGTAAGAGTAATATAAACGGACTGACTGGGGCAATCTAGGCCATGGACTCAAACTTTTTCATAGCATGGAACGCATTTTAATAGTGTCTTCTGTTCACCTTTCCTGTTCACAATTGCTTAGTTACCTCTTCTACCATTCATGATTGCATAATATTCCTATGATAAATGCAGCAAATACATACATGGAAAACTGACACTGGAGAAGTAATGTATTTTTAGCTTTCTGATTCAATTTGGCAGCTTGGAATTAGGAGAACCAGCACCTTGTGACCAGCCAGCAATCTGCAGCCCACCTGCAGTGTTATGCAGACCAGAGTTTGGGAAATGCCAGCCTAAAAGATGATCTCTGAGATCCACAACCTTATTGCCAAGTAAACGGAGAAAAAGAAAAGCCTTATACGCTGTATATGTTGAGTCCTTTTCAGTTGTGTGTACCAAATAACACTTGACACAAGAAGAGTTACAATACAGGCAGTGTACATGGGAAATTAAATACACTTGCTCACACTCTGGGCATGAGCCACTTCACACACATTGTTTCCAGGCCCATTCTCCAGTAGAAGAGTTGTTGTTTTTTCAAGCTTTGAACAGGCTGAATAGAAGCATACTGTGTAGGAAGCCCATATCTTACTGGGAGAAGCTGGGTTGAACTGGAGTAGATTATGCAGTTGCATGCCATGCATTACAAGTTTACTATTTTACTGTTTTTTCTCACCCATTTAAGCCAGTTTATTGATAATTTTGAACTTAACGTACTCTTCTTACTCTGCTTTTTTTTGTTTCAGAAAGCAGAGAAGCAGGAGAATTCAGGAAGCTTAGAGGCTATCAGTGATTCCGTTCCACAGCCTATGCCATTCCCACCTGCTGCTGTGAGGTCAGGTTCTCCAAAACTAGACCCTTCAGAAGTCTATCTGAAGTCTAAGACAATATTTGAAGACAAGCGTAAGTACACAGACCTCTTATGCTGGGAATATGCTGTAGCACAACAGGATGTGTTCTGTATTTCCTTCATGTACACAAGTCTTTAAACTTCGTGCTCCTCGGGGCTTATTTAGAAAGAATATGAGGAAGTAAAATGACCATAGTCGTTTGTGTGATTATATCCTAGCTAATGATTCCATTGGAAATCACAGCTCAGCAGTCCGTCTGTTTTGTGTGGATAGCATAGTCTGTTTACTAGCAAAGATTTACAAACGGTGCATGAGAACAGGTGCAGATACAGAACTGCTGCCTAGCTATGATTTTAAATGTAATAGTATCCACTGATAAACCAAAGCCATTTGGCATTCCAAACATGCCATGTAAAATAAATGCACTCCTGGGTGAGCTCGTAGGGATTCAAGTAGTCCCATAAATGACCAGTCAAGAATATGTTTTATAGTAAATAAGGGGGATACAGTGTCAGCAGATGGGCTGCAACATGAAAATAAACAGTTACATAACTACAAATGAAGCATAGCAGCAGCATCAAGGTCACAAAGGGCTTGTTGCCTGTGAATTTCCCACTGTAAAGAAACATGCTCCCCAGTGCAGTGTTTCAGCCATACATTTAATTATATAGCACTTCACAGAAATGCTGTAAATATGCTCTTAATTAGATTTGCGTTGTTTGTCTAAAAGGTTGGTTCTGGATAAGGCGATAACTTTGCAGGCCCAGGAAAAGCAAACACATGTTCATTTTCCTAAGCTAGTGGCCTGGAGTATGGCACATCTGTACTTTATCTTAACCTGGTACCCCAATAAGCTGCTGCTGCTTCTTTTCTCTTCATTTCAGTACATCTGACTCGAGAGAAAATTAACCTTAACATTTTCCCTCAGTAACACTTATTACCCAGCAATAAGTTTCACACATGAAATAGGAAATCAGCAGTCAGGTTCTCTGACATTGACCTAATTAATATTACATAACTGTCTTCAACATTTTATTACTATTTAATTTCCATTTTCCCGATCAGCATTTTTTTTTTATAATTTTGCAAACATGAGCTTTGATAATTGGATAGTACCAACCCTGCAAAGATACCTTGTAAGACACTTCTTAAGAAATGCTTCATTGAAATTTGAATTTACTTTGGTTATAGACAGGCTTATATGCACTTATTACATAATGAAACTACAATTTCTAGTTACTCGAAAAAAAGTGTCCTGTTGTTTAACAATTGAACCTTAGATAGCAGCAACTATAGAGCAGAGCAAAAACAAAAGTCAAACTAAACAAACTGGAGGCAAATGCATAATTTAACATATTGAGAGTTAGTTAGTAAGACTTGATATACAAATTTCCTATCATACTTTCCAATCAAGTCATATATGAAGTCATATCTTGGTGTATTTGAAATGATGAGAGATGGAACTCGCACTATTTTTGCTGCACCATATCTTGTAATATTTTTGAGGAGCTCTTGCCAAATTGGAAGACGTTCTAATTCTAAGCAGCTGAAGTAAACTAGATAGTTCAATTGTTTGTCAAATACGGTCCTGTCTGAGATGAACTGTAGATGGATAGATTCCAAAGCCAGAAGGGATGATTGTGACCCTATTCTGACCTCCTGTATAACACCGGTCATAGAACTTTTCCAAAGTAATTTCTAGAGCAGATCTTGTAGAAAAATATCCAATCTTGATGTAACAATTTTCAGTTATGAAAAATTCACTGCAACCCTTGGTAAATTGTTCCAGTCATTAATTACTCTCACCATTAAAAGTTTACGCCTTATTTCTAGTCTGAATTTGTCTCGATTCAACTTCTAGCCATTGGATCTGGTTATACCTTTCTCTACTAGATTGAAGAGCTCATTATTAAATATCTGTTTCCCATGTAGACACTTACCAACTGTACTCAAGTCACCCCTTAACCTTCTCTTTGGTAAGCTAAATAGATTGAGCTCTTTGAGTCTATCACTGTAAGGCAGTTTTTCTAATCCTTCAACCATTCTCATGGCTCTTCTCTGACCCCTCTCCAATTTATCAACATCCTTCCTGAATTGTGGGCACCAGAATTGGACACAGTGTACCAGCAGTGGTTGCATGAGTGCCAGATTTGGAGGTAGGACAACCTCTCCACTCCTACTCAAGATTCTCCTGTTTATGTATCCCAGAATCGCATTCGCCCTTTGGACTACAGCGTCACACTGGGAGCTCATGTTCAGTTGATTATCTGCCACAACCCCCAAATATTTTTCAGAGTCACTGCTTCCCAGGTTAAAGTACCCCATCCTGGAAGTATGGCCTACATTCTTTGTTCCTACATGTATACATTTATATTTAGCTGTACTAATGCATATATTGTTTGCTTGCGCCCAATTTACCAAGATTGATGTAAATCAGTGACTTGTCCTCTTCATTCTCCCAACGTTTGTGTCATCTGCAAACTTTATCAGTGATGATTTTATATTTTCTTCAAAGTCGTTGATAAAAATGTGAACTAGCATAGAGCCAAGAACCAATACCTACGGAATCTCATTGGAAGCACACCCACTCAATAATGATTCCTTATTTAGAGTTACATTTTGAGACCTGTCAGTTAGCCAGTTTTTAATCCATTTAAAGTGTGCCATGTTAATTTCATATCACTCTAGTTTTTTAATCGAAATGTCATGCAGTACCAAGTCAAAGTACATTATGTCAACACTATTATCTTTATCAACCAAACGTATTTTATCAAAAGAAGATATCAAGTTAATTTGACAGGATCCATTTTTCATAAACCCATGTTGATTTGCATTAATCACATTACCCTCCTTTAATTCTTCATTAATCGAATCCAGGATCAGCCACTCTATTATCTTGCCAGGGATCGACGTCAGGTGGACCGGCCCATAACTACCAGTGTCATCCCTTTTTAAAAATTGGCACAATATTAGCTTATCTGTAGTCCTCAGAAACTTCCTCAGTGCTCCAAGACTTATTGAAAATCAACATTAACGGTCCAGCGAGCTCATAAGCGAGCTCTTTTAAAACTCGCAAGTAATCTAGACCTGCTGATTTAAAAATGTCTTACTTCTGTAGCTTCTGTTTGACATCCTCCAGAGATACTAGTGGAATGGAAAGAGTGTTATCATCACCATAAGAATATAGAATACTCTGTATAATCTGTTTTTCCCCCAAATACTGAACAGAACTATGTACTGAACACTTCTGCCTTTTCTGCATTATTTTTGATAATTCTACCATTTTCATCTAGTACTGGACCAATACCATTGTCAGGATTATTTTTGTTCCTAATGTATTTTCAAAACTCCTTATTATCTTTTACTCTGCTGGCCATAGATCTGTGTGTCCTTTTGCTTCACTTGTCAATTTTCTACAGTTCCTAACTTCTGATTTATATTCATTACTATCAACTTCCCCTTTCTTCCATTTTTTATATATTTTATTTTTTATAGTTGCCTTCATTTCCCCCCTAAACAATGTTAGCTTTTTAACCAGCATGGCCTTCTTCCTCAGTGAGGTGTTCTTAAATGATTCCCAATTACCATTCACTTTTCTGGTTAAATTCTTCCTCCCTGCTGATTTGGCTCGTGATTGTTTTCAGCGTTGTGAAATTGGCCCTATTTGTAGCGATTATAGACTGCACCTTAATCCCAACCCATACAAACATAATGGTAGGAGGTGTTTTGGTCCCTGTGAAATGATGTTAGAGTGAAAGACATCTGCAGCTGTTTCTGGACTTGCTCATCACTCCACATGCTAGGAAGATAACATCACTGAGGAATTGGTGACGTTCCTTACTAAAACAATCTGACCACTCTGTTTTGTCAATGGAAAACTACAAGCTTATAACTGGTTGCACAACTGTGTTGATTAAAGAAAAATGTAAACACATTTTAATCTTCTCTCCAATAATCAAATGTAACTTATTATGCACTTTTCATATTTGTCTTAACTAGCTCCAAACACAAAGGATTTGGATGTTTTCCTGCGAAAACAGGAGTCTGGGTTTGGCTTCCGCGTGCTCGGAGGGGATGGACCAGACCAGTCAGTAAGTGAATTAAGTTATCTGTTACCTGGACTTTGGGAGCTTGTGCTGTAGCTCTTGTAATGTCTTCTTCACACGATCATTTTAATTTTTTTCCCATGTTGAGTTAAGTGGATAAGCTTTATTTCCATCTTCATCATAAACAGCTATACTGTATGTTGATATCATATTCAGCTTAAACAGATGCAGTATGCTTTTATACTGCTTCACTCCTGGTTCAAGTTGGCTTTCTCAAAATGCTTTCAGAGCTAAGTTGCTGCAAATTTGGTTGCAAGCAGGCAGTAGATAATCGAGAATGGAAGGCAAAGACATTTGGCTCTGTCTTTAACCTTTAGAGAAATAATGTTCATAGTACAAATTCACACCAATCGACAAACTGGGAAAATGGGGCTTGGTGTTATGGGAGGATCTACAAACATGACTTATTTAGTTGAACCCTGATGACCTTTAGTTGGCAGGGGAAACTTGGGGCAAAATTCCATTTGGTCACTCGCCATGAAAGCTGTGAAGTCCCTACTGTCGCTCAGTATTCAAACACAACCTGGGCCAAATTTACAGAGGTTGGCGTGGCCTTCCACAAATTGAGGTGGCAACTCAGGTTAATTTGTCACGTGGAAGGAGAGAAATACAGTACCCCATATTCCTACAGAGGGAGATAGCCCCGTGCTCTAGCAGTGAAAGAACTTGAACAGAAATACTTCAGCAGTCAGATGTTGAGCTAAAGTTTCAACAGGTAAAAAGAGTAAACGAATTGGGCGGGCTGGTTTAGTTATCTTTTATTCAGTGATCAGCAGAGTCCTTTGCCAAAGTCAGCAATTGTTGGATTTCTGCAAGCATCACTGGGATACTCCTCCATAGCAACACTTGTGTCTTGATGGAGAGAGAAGGGCCTCAGTGACAAGCACATTTA
The DNA here is from genome assembly GCA_003942145.1 of Platysternon megacephalum. Taxonomy (NCBI): domain Eukaryota; kingdom Metazoa; phylum Chordata; order Testudines; family Platysternidae; genus Platysternon; species Platysternon megacephalum. Next base: position 3,859,894 of record QXTE01000142.1, read on the forward strand.
AAAAGTTGTGGTTTAGATTAGATCTGGGGGAAAAACCCTTATCTGCATGTTTGGCACTTAACTTGCCCATGTTCATCCTGGTAGAGCAAACGTGCACTGCGTCTGTCCAGGGATGTCTGAATGTGGCCTGGTTCTCAATAGAATGCGAATGAGTGACTGCAGGGAGGACCTACAGCAGTAGTTAGTGAAACAAGTTGAGTGTGGAGCTTTTCGATGTGTTGTGTTAGACGAGATTTAAAAAAAAGAAACAGTTCTGGCTAAACAGTGATTTAACTTCAGTCCCATTAAAATCCAATAGAAGAAGATAAAATGGTTTGTTACCTTTCTTTCCTTTCCTTTTCATGGTTGATTTCAGTCCCCCCAGGCTCTCAGTCACTTCCTGTTTATCTAGAATCTTTCTTGGCAGCAGCAGTTCTTCATCGAGCCTTTACATCATAATTGTTCTGTCCTGAGAATGCTCTCAAAGATGGGGTTGGCACCAAACCTTTGCACGTTATAGCACCTAATCTCATTAATGGACTTGGCACTAATGCATGCTGGTAATGCTCAGTACAACATGCGTGTCAATTTAACTGGGAAATAAACAAGTGGAGAGGGCTTTCTGGCTACCCCAGAAAAATCACCTCCAGCTTTGTTACCGACTTGTTGCATTATTATGCTGCAGAAGGGAAGGAAGAAAGGAGAAAATTATAATACATCTTTTTTTTAAATAGTTTTTGTAAGTCTTTCGCTTCTAGAGATTGGAGTTCAGATATGGTTTTAGGTCACCAATTAGTGGATTTTTTTGGCTTCACTCTGGAGAGCTGTCATACAATTTGACTCAGGTGGCAGTCTCTGCTTCAGAGAGGAGGATGGAGGCAGATTGGCAAAGACATGAATGGAAATTCCCGGAGTCCCTATTCATGCTATGTCTGGCTTTAGGAAATTCTGCCCTGTTTCTCACTTGCCAAAGCACAGCTTCACCCAGAAAAGTAGGACTCTGTCCCTGACCATATGGCAGTGACTGCTTCTCTCCTGCCAACCTTCAAAGGTGCTAAAGCTTTTGGGATAGAGAGACTGCTAGATAGCATGTGCTCTCATATGTAATTAAAATGCATTCTCCATTCACATCTGAGATCCAATGCCAGTTTGTTTTCTGACTTGCATTTAAAGGAAAGGAAGAACAGAGTGCTTTTTCTAGAGGAAATAATAAGCAATTTTAGTTTTTTAATTGTATTCTGTTTTGTTGCTATAGCAACTCTAGCTGTGTTGGTAATAGTCATAGCAATGGCCTGAGTGCAATGTGAAGATGGGTTTTTGGAATGAACGTGTTGTTGCTGCTTAACCCTGGACACATGCTGGACATAATTGTTTTTAATCTTTCACTTAAACTGAACTTTTTTCTAGCATATAAAACTACTACATGTTTCGTGCTCCTGTCTCTATCATTTAGCTGGTGTTTGCTTGGGAGGAAAGGTGCAGGCCAAAGGGGGGTGAGGGCTGCAGCTGTTTGAATTCATGCTGTGATCACCAATACTTGCACATTGCAGATTTTGAGTGTGGCAATTTCTGAGCAGCTGTGCTCTTAGGCTCTTTGCTGAACTTTAAATTCTACACTGGAGTCACCTTGCAGGTCTCAGTAATGATAGTGTGTCTTTGTTGTCTTGATTGAATGACACAGGCATTTCTTTTCAATAACTTTGAGTAATTTTTGATGCACAGAACAAATATATAAATAACACATGAATACACTAAAACAGCAAGACAAACAGGTAAGTGTACAAATACAGAGCTTAACCTACTCATGAGGTGGTGACCCTTCAGTTGATAGGAATTAATTAATAATACATGGCAATAATAAAAACAAACCTTAAAATAAGATGAGCATTAAGTTTGAACATCAGGAAGCTGGGACTGTCACAGTTTGCTCATTTCTACACATGCAAATGAGGTCAGTCTAGTATGGCTTCTGTAGCGTGAGTTTCTGCTAGATTTAGGTGGGGGAAATAATTTTTTTAAAGGAAACCCTGCAAAAAGTCCCTCTTTATCTGGGGATTCAAACATGACATATTCTGTACGTTCTACACCCCAGAACCAATGATTACACTCTGTTGACAGATATATATTGGGGCCATCATCCCACTGGGAGCAGCAGAGAAAGACGGCCGACTCCGAGCTGCTGATGAGCTGATGTGCATTGACGGAATTTCTGTCAAAGGGAAATCACACAAACAGGTCCTGGACTTAATGACCGGTGCTGCGCGGAATGGCCAGGTGCTGCTCACTGTCCGGAGGAAGATCATCTTTGGCGGTATGTGCCAGGTGTCCAGACTAAACCCAGTCCCACTCGGTTTGCCAGAGTCTGGTAGCATGGCCATTGGAGCCCTTGTTCCTGGACTTAGTGTAAAGGAATGTTTCCACGGCCATAATCAGATGCTATAAAGAGGTACAGTAACAGAACTACCAGTACATCAGGAATGATGTGAACTCAGGGGGTCAGCTCCACTTCTGGATGAATGGGGTAACACAAAACTGTATCAAGCAGATGTTCTTGGAGGGAAGAGAATGGGATAAAAAAGGGGGCACCCATTTGCGCTGTGGCTCTGGAAAGCACTGTAATAGTGATGCGCTCTTGTTCTATAGTGCTTTTCATTGTGGGATCTGAAAGTACTTTACAAGCATTAGTTATTAAAGCCACTCGTGGCTTTATGTACTCTGGGCAGTAACACAAACCTTCTTTCTGCATTACAACACTCTACATTCTGAGGTTTGTTAGTATTTGTGCAGCAGGTTTAAGTGCATTATTTAATTAAATGCAGAAATTAATTTTATAGTCAGATCAGTGTTCTGTAGGCAGTTCAGTGGCAATGGAATTTACAGATATGGAAACTGAGGTACAGAAGGGTTGTCATGCGGCTGAGATGTCACTAACCACATCAGTGACAGAACTGAAAACAGAACCCAGGAGTCCTGGCTTGCAATCTCCTGTTCTCATTAGTTAAACCCCACTGCCTTTCATGGATCTTTCAGTCAAGATAACTAGAACCATTCCTTATAAACGGAGAAAAAATAGGAAGTGTATCACTTTCATAACATCTTCGCTGTCACTGTCATGCAAATGGCAGGCAGCATGGCCTAGTGGGCCAAGTACGAGTCTGTGAGCCTAGAAAGTCCTAAATTCTAATCCCAGGCCTGTCACTGACACACTGTGCATTCCTTGACCAATCAAGTGACTTCTGTGTCACTGTCCGTAAAATGGGGATATCATCTACCTACTTCACAGGGGTGTTCGTGAGTTAAAATCGTCATGGTGTTTCTCCCAGGTGCCACACAGAAACCAGCCAAACCAGGAGGGGGCAGGGTCTCCAGTCACACTGTGTATTTCTATGTAGATTGCAGCCACTTCATGAGTCTGTCTTTCATTTTTTGTTCAAAGTGAAAATACGTAAAGTATTAAATTAGGTATTATCCACCTAGTAACTACAGATGTATTATATTGGTGGTTGCTGCCAGCCTATCATGGCACGGTGCCAGGAGAGCAGATTGAGCCAAGCACAGAAAGAGGCCATCTAAAGGCTCAGAAAAGATTAATCTAATCGGAGGAAAAGCAATTTTCTGTCTTTGCATCTCAAGTTGCATTGCCTCCCTGACAGTGTAATTTTGACAGTGTAACATGTTCCTGAAAGAGAGGGTCTGATTCAGAGATCTTGAAAAGCTTACGTGGCTTCGTCTGCATCAGGGCCAACTCTGCCTCTGGTCTCTGTTTATTTCTCCTTTATTTAATTTTAAAAAGAAAGAAAAAGAAAAATCCCTTCGTTGTACAGCTTTATTTTCCTCTGAATTCCCTGATGTGGCATGGTCCTCACAGGCAATGCTTCAGGACTGGGATTTTGTTAGTTTTCCATCGAAGAGGCTGGGCTTCAACATTTGAAATATTGGTCCACCTTTTGAAATAAACAGTTGGTTCTCTGCAATGAAAATAGCAATAGTCCCAGTTTTAAGGTGGGTTTCTGCCATAGATCTTGTGCTTATACCACACAGGAAAAGAGTGCTGCAAAAAAAGAGCCCCTGAAGAGACAACCAAGGTTAGGCTAGCAGTATTAAGGGCATCAGCAACTGAGCGCTACCTCTGTGCTGCTGTACACCCAGACTGTTCCCTTCTGAGTTATAAGTGTGTATTGCAGAATGGAGTTGGCAAACGTTAAACTCTCCTATTACACATTCTTAAACCTCTGTAGCAACTTCAGCCCAAAGTGTAAATGGTTCTACCCTGTATTCTGATTCCATCTGGTTTCAGTTGCCTTGTTAATAAGCCCCCAGCAGGAGGGGAGGTGCTTCTCCATTCTGTTAGTGATCTGATCATGTTTATCCTTGTAGTTATCCAGCTCCACGGCACTCTTACTGATTCTACCTTATACTTTATTTTTGTGGTGGTTGTAGTTGAGAAACAGCCAGAAGAGGAGGAGTCGCAGCTGCCCATTTCCACTCAAAATGGATCTCCCCGGCTGAACCGGGTAGAGGTCACAAGCAGACAGCCCCCAGAAGCCTATGATGTCCTGCTACAGCGGAAAGAGAATGAAGGATTTGGCTTTGTCATCCTCACCTCAAAAAACAAACCTCCTCCTGGCGGTAAGGTCTGACTCCTGTGTGTTGGTGTCACCTGCTCCACTGATGCCTGACTAGGGGAGATTAATTGGTTTAACTCATAGTTCCTCCTTCCAGAGCTGCAAGCAGTTATTGCCAATAGTATTCAGGGCTGGGGACTCCCAGGAGATTCTTCTTTCCTAGGATGGTGTTTATTTTCCATGTCCAACCACCTACTGTGCTGTGATCTGTTGTTTCACTCGTTGTACTGTTCACAACTTCAGTGGCTAAAGGCTAAGTCTGTCTCACTCTCAAAAGGGAATATGGTTTCTCTCATTTGTACATTTTGTAGGAAGTTTTGCATGTGCAACAACCAGTATCGTAGCTAGGGGGGAGCAGGGGGAGCGACTGCTCCCCCACTGAGCACAAGTGGCGCCTTTTTAATTTTTTGGTGCCTTTTTAATTTTTACTCTGAACAGGGGGGACGGACATAAAAAAAGGCGCCACCTGTTGCGCCCACTTGTACTCACCCAGCTGCACTCCGGGTCTTTGGCGGCACTTCAGCAGCGGGTCCTTCAGTGCCGCCGAAGACCCGGAGCGAGTGAAGGACCCGCCGCCGAAGTGCCCGCCGAAGACCCGGAGCGCCGCCCGGTGAGTACAAGCGCCCCCCCCGTTCGCTCCACCTGGCTACGCCACTGGCAACAACTGAAGTGGGGGAGGGAAATCACTCCTTACCAGTACGGGGGCAGGGGAAGAGAGAGAGAAACGTATCCTTGTGATTGGATGACTTTCAGAATGTGTAAGGTGGTCAGACTGTGATGAGTGTGGGAATGGATGCACCGGTGTAGTCAATGGTAAATGCAGGTAAACAGAGTTTACCCACTTCTCATATGGGGAATATGGAGCTTAGTTTAGATTAGTTTACCCACTTTTTTTACCACCACACCACTGGATGCAGAGAACAAATATGCACACACTTACTCTTTACACTCTCTGTACAGCAGTGCCCAATAGATAAAATCAGCTATTGGGTAGTTAGTGCATGGATAAATCTCTTGCTAATAGAAGTCTAATTACAAACTTAGACCTGTGACATCCATTCAGGGTGTGTAGCTTATTACTCAGGTCTCTGGCTTTCTCAGATCTCAGTATTTCGAAGAAAGCAATGGAGGAATTAGTCAGGAGAACATTCTGTATCTGCCTTGTGACATGTTACAAACCGGAGATATTATCCTAAGCAATGTAGCGTGTCTTAGGGTTCTAACTTGTGGATTTGTCTGATGGATCAGTTGCTAAGATAAAGAGCATAGTGGACCAAGTGAAAATAAGAAGGTATCTTGTAAGTAGCAATAAGAGACAAGCTGCTTGAGGGAGGCATCTGAAATTCTCCCTAATTAACGGAAAGATTTCTGACCCCTAGCACTAGAGTAATTTCAAAGAAGTGCCCATTCTTTATAATCAAATACATTTTTTTATTGAGTGTGATCCTGGCTTCCAGAGCCTTGCCAGGCAGTGGTTATTAACACCAGCTCTGCATAGACAGATGTGCCTACCTTTCACAAACTTTATGAGATGGCTTCCACCCTCTTCTCAGATACTTTCGGCCAAGATTTGAGTAGTTTGGTTTTAAAATGAAAAGGTATGGTCAATCTATAACTAGGGAAGTTGGCTGGCATTGTTCCTGCTTGTAAATAAGAAACATTGATATATCAGTGTATTGCATTATGCTGGAACCTCTTTGCCACATCTTACATCAGAACGGCCAGACTGGGTCAGACCAAGGGTCCATCTAGCCCAGTATCCTGTCTTCCGATAGTGGCCAATGCCAGATGCTTCAGACGGAATGAACAGAACAGGGAATCATCCAGTGATCCAGGCCCTGTCATTGAGTCCCAGCTTCTGGCAATAAGAGGTTTGGAGCATGGGGTTGAGTCCCTGCCCATCCTGGCTAATAGCCATTAGACCTATCCTCCATGAACTTATCTAGCTCTTTTTTGAACCCTGTTATAGTCTTGGCCTTCACAACATCCTCTGGCAAGGAGTTCCACAGGTTGACTGTGAGTTGTGTGAAGAAAGACTTCCTTTTGTTCATTTTAAACCTGCTGCCTATTAATTTCATTTGGTGACCCCTAGTTCTTGTCTTATGAGAAGATGTAAATAACACTTCCTTATTTACTTTCTCCATGCCATTAATGTTTGTATAGACCTCTATCATGTCCCACCTTAGTCATCTTATTTCTAAACTGAATAGTCCCAGTTTTTTTAATCTCTGCTGCGATGGAAGTTGTTCCATACCCCTAATCATTTTTGTTGCCCTTCTCTGTACTTTTTCCAATTCTAATTGTCTCTTTTTGAGATGAAGTCACCAGAGCTGAATGCAGTATTCAAGGTCTGGGTGAACCAGGGATTTACATAGTGACGTGATATTTTCTGTCATATTTGCTATTTCTTTCCTAATGGTTCCTCATATTCTGTTAGCTTTTTTGGCTGCCACTGCACACTGGGCAGACGTTTACAGAAAACTATCCACAATTCCCATCGTTTTGTATATATAGTTGGGATTATGTTTTCCAATGTGCATTACTTTGCACTAGGGCTGTCAAGCGATTAAAAAAATTAATCATGATTAATCATGATCTTAAACAATAATAGAATACCATTTATTTAAATATTTTTGGATGTTTTCTACAGGCTCAAATATATGTATTCTGTGTTGTAATTGAAATCAAAAGTGGTACAATGCTCACTTCATATTTATTTTTTATTACAAATCTTTGCACTGTAAAAACAAAAGAAACAGTATTTTTCAATTCACCTAATACAAATACTGTAGTGCAATCTCTTTATCGTGAAAGTTGAACTTACAAATGTAGAATTACGTACAAAAAAACCTGCATTCAAAAATAAAACAATGTAAAACTCTAGAGCCTGCAAGTCCACTCAGTCCTACTTCTTGTTCAGCCAATCACTCGGACAAACAAGTTTTTTTTACATTTGCAGGAGATAATGCTGCCCGCTTCTTGTTTACAAAGTCACCTGAAAGTGAGAACAGGTGTCTACATTGCATTGTTGTAGCCGGATGCGCTAAAGATTCATATGTCCCTTCATGCTTCAACTACCATTCCAGAGGACATGCGTCCATGATAATGACGGATTCTGCTCGATAACAATCCAAAGCAGTGCGGACCGACGCATGTTCATTTTCATCATCTCAGTCAGATGCCACCAACAGAAGATTGATTTTCTTTTTTGGTGGTTCGGGTTCTGTAGTTTCTGCATCGGAGTGTTGGTCTTTTAAGACTTCTGAAAGCATGCTCCACACCTCATTCCTCTCAGATTTTGGAAAGCACTTCAGATTCTTAAACCTTGGGTTGAGTGCTGTAGCTATCTTTAGAAATCTGATATTGGAACCTTCTTTGTGTTTTGTCAAATCTGCAGTGAAAGTGTTCTTAAATCAAACAACATATGCTGGGTCGTCATGAAGAGACATATGAATGTTTAGCATATCTGGCACGTAAATACCTTGCAATGCCGGCTACAAAAGTGCTATGCAAACACCTGTTCTCACTTTCAAGTGACATTGTAAATAAGGAGCAGGCAGCATTATTCCTATAAATGTAAACAAACTTGTTTCTCTTAGCGATTAACTGAACAAGAAGTAGGACTGAGTGGACTTGTAGGCTCTCAAGTTTTACATTGTTTTGTTTTTGAGTGCAGTTATGTAGCAAAAAAAAAATCTACTTTTGTAAGTTGCACTTTCACGATGAGATTGCACTACAGTACTTGTATGAGGCGAATTGAAAAATACTATTTCTTTTGTTTGTCATTTTTACAGTGCAGGTATTTGTAATCAAAAGTAATATAAGCTGAGCACTTTTCACTGTATTCTGTGTTGTAATTAAAATCAATATATTTGAAAATGTAGAAAAACATCCAAAATATTTAATAAATTTCTATTGGTATTTTGTTTAACAGTGTGATTAAAACTGCGATTAATCAAGATTAAATTTTTAATTGCGATTAATTTTTTTGAGTTAACTGCGATTAATCGACAGCTCTACTTTGCACTGAATTTCATTTGCCCAGTCACTCAGCTTAATGAGATCCCTTTGTAACTCTTGACAGTCCGCTTCGAACTTAACGATCTCTAGTCATTTTGTATCATCTGCAAATTTGACCACCTTACTGCTCATCCCCTTTTCCAGATCATTTATTAATGTCTTAAAATGAACCCACTGAGATATAAAACTGGGATATTTTACACAAGATAATTCATCAGTAGTTGTAACTCTACAATCCTGTGATGCTTTTCTCATCACAGGTAACTCTTACATAAATTATATTAAAAATGTAGGCCTTAAAAATGGGAGAAGAAATTAAAGACAATACAATTAAATCTTTAAATGGAGGTAAAAATTGAGAGGCATCAATGTCTGCTCCTTTATGGAAAATAACAAGTGTTTGCTAGCTCATTAATTACAAGCCTGAATGGTAAATTAAGGTCAGGTTTCCGATGACTTTCAGAAAGGGTTTGAGATTTGCTGTCATAGTTTGAAATCTTGTTAAGTACGTAATTCTGCACCCCTCTCTCTCCATTCACCATCCGTTCCCTTTCAGTGAAGCATGCCTGGGAGAGCAATTGCAATAAAGAAGTTAGGAAGAGGACAGAGACACCTTCTCCCTCCACTGGGCTTTAGGTGCACATAAGGGATTTCAGGTGAAATTTCAGTTGTGACAGGAAGAGCATCAGTGAAAGGGATGGCTGGAACCAATCGATCTTTGGTGACAGTCTAAGGTAGAAATGCGAGCACTGCAAATTATGTGCTGTACGTGCGGGGTTTTATGGGCAGCTGGTCCAAGAGCCATTGTGAGAGACTGTAAGGATCCATGCAGAGGGGAACCATCTTTGCTACACCTTCAGGGATCCAGGTAAATTAAAGGCAGCTCTGGTTGCATGGGAAGGCAGCACACTGACAGATGGGCTTTGATTTAACGTGAAGTTCCTCTGGCACCAGTGTTTCGTAGCTCAGGCAGCACAATGAGCTGAGGTTTCTGTAGGCTTCCTACTGGTGCATTGGCCTGATGTGAGCTGTTGAGTGCAATTTGCTGTATTGACTTACAGGTCATCAACCACCAAACCTACGGTTTTCCATTAGCATCACTCCAGATCTTGCTAGTTGGTAGAGTCTGTGGGAGCTGCTGGGGAGTAGAGATACTGGCTGATCTCTGCCAAAGAGATGCCTGAAGAAAAGTATTGTATTTCTGAGAAAAGGATGCTCATATTTTGCTACCAGTGGAACTTTCCTCTGCCTTTCCTCTGGAAGCTTTTTAGTTCTGCCCCCTCCTATACCCAACCCATTGCTTGGTCCGGTCCTGGGAAAGTGACTAATGTGAATGAGGCCCTTAAAAATATTCTCCCTCTCCCTTACTTTCTGCTTCCCCTTCTCTTTCCCAGTCCCATTGCTCTGGCCCCTAAAGGAGTGTATTAAGGAGAGTGGCAGTGAGGTGAGCAGCCTGGATAAGCTGAGCTGGAGGGCTGGTTAAAACTTACTATGTGGAAAACACCAGGGGGTTATGGGTGCAGATCCATCTTGAAGCCCAGAAATGCAGAAGTAGGAAAAATCTTTGCCCAGAACCTTTACTTCTCTGGCTCACCTTTGCATTCTGTCTGACTACACCCAGCACCACTGTCATGAGCCACATTCTAAAGTTAATATGTTGTCTGAAGGTTTTATTTTTCTTCCCTAGTGTACTTAGGTATTGCGTATTTGTACTGTACATGTCACAGGGTCAAAAAGCAATCTGTGCGCCTAGATTTGCCATTGCTGCATCAAGCTAGCTCTTTATATCTATTTCTCCCTCCAAAGGATGCTTCAGTACTTCTAAGCAAGCAAGCAAGAAAGAAACCAGCCTCTTGCATATGGCAGAACAAATTGCCTCAGAGAATCCTGATGCATAAGATTTTATTCATTCTGTGCAGATGTGATCTGCTTCCTTTAAAGGTTTTCGTTTAGACATAATAATAGCTCTCATGTGCCAGGGGAAGGCTCTTAGTGGCTTTGCCTGGTTAATATTTTTCCTTCACTCTGCTGGCTTTGCATGCTGTGTGGGTTTTTTTGTTGTTCCAGTGGATCTGTTATAGTTGGCTTGTTTATGTATAAGACTGTCTGGCAAGCTGTAACGAAGGGAAAATGACTGTGGAGATGGAAGTTTCTTAGGAGAGTGTGCAGCGTAAAGCTGTTTGTAAGCCTTGGACTTTGCACACTCCCTACGACAGCAGAGAGATACCTGGGAATTGGAAATGGAACACACCTGTCCCCATGTATCCCAGACTGGAACTCCGTACCATGGCACTGCCTGGTCCCGTGTGTCATTCCTGAAAGAGGCACATTGGGGTCAGTCTTGTTAGGAGGATCAGTCAGGCCAAGACTCCAGCGGCGTCTGAACGGTACAAATGCTCCTTGGTACCAGTGGGCTGGTAGGGTTCCCATAGTCACCCTTAGGAGCCTATAAAGTTTCGCACTTTCCTACTCATCTGCTCTTTTCTGTTTTCATGGTGACCCTCTTAAGGAAGGGTATGCATAAGTAATATTGTGTTTCTTGTAATCTGCCAGATTGGTGCACCAAGTAACAGCCTTGGAAGTGGAACCAACGATGCTTTACGTCTTTCTCTCCATTTTATCTAGTTACAGGTTTAGCCACACAGAGCAGATCAGAGGAAGTCTTTTTTTTCCCCATTCCTCTGAACATTTCTCTGCTTACATGCATTCCTATTTGTCTTGCAAATCAATGTAACAGGGTTGATTTATTGTCATTAGCTCTGATAGTGCCTCCTTCCATGTATGCAATGGAGAGAAAACTCTTTGTGAAATTATATGATGCCCTTTTTTGCTAAGGCTCTTGATTTTAACTTGCTCTGATTTAAGGGTAATGAACCTTGGCTGCCAACAAAATGAAACACCACCACAAGATCCAGACAGCCAGTATTGCACGGTGTGTGGAATTCTCTATACCAAACCCACCTACTGCCTTTTGTTAGCCAGATTCAAATGTGCAGGTCACAGTGACAATAAATAGCTAGTTCCTCTCAAGTTAGAAGCACTCCACGGTAGAACCACTCTGATTTATTTGAGACAGTTAACAGCAATTGTTTACATTTGTAGTGCTTCATATAAATGAACAGTAACAGCGGCTGCCTATTAACAAGTAAAATGTATGCTGAAAAAGCTGACGTGCCTCTTCTTGGTTCCCTAGTGATTCCCCACAAGATCGGGCGTGTTATTGAAGGGAGCCCAGCCGATCAATGTGGGAAGTTGAAAGTGGGAGACCGTATCTCAGCCGTGAATGGGCAGTCAATCATAGAGCTGTCCCATGACAGTATAGTGCAGCTGATTAAAGATGCAGGCCACGTGGTCACCCTGACTGTCGTTGCTGAGGAAGGTAAGGAAAATGCCTGCTTATTTCTCCCCAGTGCGGACACTAATGGTGGGCACAGCCTGCAGGGTGGGACGTGCTGCCACATGATCACCAAGTATTTCTGTAATAAAATAGCTGCAAAGCCCCAGAGTCTGATTTTATATCTTCTTAAGTTAACAAGCTGAAAAGGAGGTATTATAAAGGCGTCAGAGGTTTTAGGAAAATAATCTACCTAGTGAGTGACGGACTGTGAAGCTCATTTCATTTGCTTGATGGAAGTTGGGCACAAGTGCAGAGGAGTGAGGGAGGGGAGACAGATGCAGAGATGGTTTTATTGAAAAGACAAGATTCAGGCATTATGAGAATCAGTGCTGTGGTATGGAGATGCCTCCATAGAAATCAGAAAGAGAGACTGTTCCTGACAGGAAATATTCCCCATCCAGCTCTAGCACTTCTTAGTGTGAAAAAGATCTGATCCTTCAAGTTTTAGAAGGGGGAAGAAATTACTGCACTCTGGGATGCCAGTGAAAAGTTGGGTTGAATTTTTGGACCTTACTTGGCATCCTAGAGTTCTTCAGCAGGAATTCACATCAGGAGAGCCCCTGCCCCAGAACTAAAAGGTAAGTTCCTATGGTGATGTTGCCTGTGCAAGCCTAAAGAGGCATTGCCAATAGCATGGGGCGGCTGTGCCTCAGGGGCCATATTGCTGAACAGAAGTCAAGCCTAGCGAAATATCCAGTTCTTAGACATCCTGCCCTGCTGGACATTGTCAGTGTTTTCCTCTCACTCTGTGAAAATGCACAGATTTGCCTGATGCTGCATTTCTGGGACACAATGAACACAATGTTCTTCTAAAGATACATTTGGAGAGAACTCGCATCCTGATCACTGTTTTTTCTGCAAAGCCTCTCAGGTTGCTAGCAAAGTCTGCGCACAAAACAGTGAAATCCTCTAGGCAGCAAAATGAATATTTGTGATGCCGAAGTCCCACCTTCAGAGACGGCATTTTCTAATGAAAGCTCCCATGCCACACTGCTCTCAATAATATATTGTTCCCTACACAAACAGTTCACTATAAATATGTAAAATCCAATCATTTGAAGAGAGAGCTTTTTTCCAGCACTGCTTACCATTGCATTTTTCTGGATTGCTGCTTGTAGGTTTAATTAAAGTTGCTATAATTATTTTGCCAGTAAGATGGGTTTCTCCACTCTTAAATAATAAATACGTAAAACCAGCATGGTGGATAAAGCCAACAAATGATCCCCTCTTTTCACGTTCATTGCAAATATTTAACATGATATCTTGGCCTTTCATATAGAATATCAGACTTAATTTACCTGCTCATTAAAACTTGAAACAGAGAGGCTCTTTTTATTTATAAAATCTATTATATTTCAATGAAGCTTTCATTTTTATCAAATCTAATTCATTTCAGGCCAAAGGGATGCAGCTCAAAGCAATCACCCTGCCTTTAATGCAGTTGAAGTTTAAGTTGAGGTTGCGCTGAAGTCTATTTCTATCTAGTTTTTAATCAACCTTGTCTCTGAGATAAATTGCCTCTGCCATTAATATCTGAATAACACCCCTTTTCACCCCCTGTAGAAACACTGATCCTAGCTTTTCTCCATTCCTAAGTCACATGGGATTTGCAGATAAAATTCAGAGATAAAACATGGACCTGAGTGAGAATCAGTGTTGGGAAAAAATGTCAGTAACAGATTATAAAACCAGCCCAAAGTGACCAATAGGAGAAGCCATGTTGCTTGGAGATGTATATAATGTTTGGAGGAAATACAGAAATCCATGTTGCTCATAAACAAGAGTAAATTACTGTTTCTAAAATAATCACTGGTTTAAGCTTGGGGAATGTAGTTCAGCTAATGGCACAGCTGCAGTGAGCACCAAGTTCCAGATCATAAAATACTAGGCAGGCACTATCCTCCTTAGAGCAGTGAGACCCTGGGGAAAGCCAGTGCAGACATTAGATCATGCAGACCTCTCAATCAGTGACACCCTCTGGGAAGCAGGTTGGGCTTTATAGGGTTGGTCGTCTGGCTACTGCTGCCACTAGTTAGTTGCATTGTGGATAACACTGAGGGGAGAGAGAGAGACCCATTTAGCCAGAAGCTATTCAGCACCATAGTGCTCAAGCCCTGACTGACTTTGCTGTTCCCCAGTGCATCTTCTGTGCTGACCTCTTAGATTGGCAGTGAAAATGCTACAATGCAACTCTGATCCCTCCACTACTCCCCTCCAGCTTTCACAGATGTGTGCTCTTTTCTTTTCATCCTTTTGTCCCAATAGTCTCTCTAATTCTAGAATAAGTGAATTCTGCTCCATGCTCCAGAAGACATTCTACAACAGCCTCAGTCGTGTCCTAACCAAAACCATGGGAGAGCAGGATGAGTGGAGGAGCCAAGAATTCATGCAGACAGATGGCCTTTTTCTTACCTGTGCTTATTAACTAAAACTTTGAATGTACGCCAGGAATAAATGTTGACATTTGTCTCTGTGGGGTAAAAAAACCTCTTCAAGGCATGTCCTAGCAATAAGGCCAGAAGGCCCTGTGATGAACTCTGCAAGGTCTGGTATAGCTGAGAAATGCTGCAATCTAATGTAATAATCTGTACTGAGAAGCAGTAATATGCTTTCCTTTACCTCAAGGTGCATAATTACTTGTGTTTTTCAATTATTATCCAGAAATGCATTTACCTAAAACACACCTAGCAACACTGGGCTGGAATGTCTGTGACACTTTCCATTATAAGAACTTATTTTCAGAGTTTGCAACTGAACCATAAATGTTCATTCCAGATTAAAACTTGCCCTTTAGGGTTTCTGAGTGCATTTGGGTGGAATATGGTTTGCTCTGTTGTTTGAGTGGCAGTCACTTTGTATTTCAAAATATGGTGAGGTTTTTTGTAAGTCATTTGATCAGACACGTACAGTAAATGCGTTTTCTGTGTTGGAGATAGGTTCGCTTTGTGAAGGCTACTAAGAGGGATTTTGTTAAAATATCATTATAGGTAAATTGCCTGTTAAGGCTCTTTGGGGAGAGGGAGAATCCGATATTCGAGTTCTGATTAAAATATTGAATGGACTAGTCCCTTTAATACAGCTTCAGGAACCATTTGTAACCTTTCCCTGAGATTTTGCCTGTGATAGATCTTCTCCACGATGGATTAGCAGATGTGACTGTCAGTAGCGCCTCCAGAAGCCTGGCTGGGTTGGGCTCAAACCCTGTTCACAATGGAGCTGGAGTAGGGGTGGGGCAGGCATCATGCTGATCTTTCTGATTATTTGTTAAATCACCATCAAATACTGTGGGGGAGATGATCCGCCCTGTGGATCTGTTTAGTTCTGACACTGCTCCTGCCTTTACCAGGTTATACACAATCTAAATGTCTGTATGTTTGATTCACCAACTTAATCTGTGCTGTCATTCCTAGAATAAAGTAGTTTAGCTTAGCAGAAAGTTCCTCCATTGGGAGGATGAACTTCACCCAATACCCTGATTTATGGAACTGAATCTAGAAATCTCCACTCCTCCCCTTCAGCGCAGCATCAACCTGGCATGTTACTGTCATCCAGCACAGAAGTATTGTGTGTGCTTGGCTGTGTGGCTCACACCTGCCCAGTAGCTTATCCTAAGGAAAATGGAAATTCTGTTTCTCCTGAAATTTTAAATTAAAAGCCCTGCGTTCTCACTCGGGGCAGCTGACCGCAAGAGCTGCTGTTTACCTAGAAGAGTCAGAAATGCTCAGAACAGCAATTCACTCTCTTGTGCTGTTTACTCCCCTCACACCACACGGTGTGTTTTTAGAGGTCTGTCTGTAATTCTGTTCTGTTTGACTTTATTAGAGCACCGTGGCCCCCCTTCAGGAACCAACTCTGCCAAACAAAGTCCAGCCCCACAGCACAGACCTATGGGAACAACACAAGCCAACTCTGCAACAGCAGACAGGTATGATGCCTAGCAGACAGATGGGAACCAAAAATGAACAAAGAATGAGCCTGGCTGGTGTGATACCCAAGGATGACTTAGGCTGGGGCTGAATCCATGCGCAGAAGTGAGGGGAAGGAGGGGCAGCCAACTGTGGGTCACGTTCCCCATATCCTGCAGCAAGCCCTCATCTCAGTGCACGGGAGCATCGTCTGGGCATTGCCCTTGACTGCCTCTAAAAAAGGGCACCAATGCTCCATCGTTCTGGGTACCTAACAAGGACTTTAAATTGTGAGGAATTGTTGCCTCAGTAACAATTCCTGTATCAGCCTGGCCCTTATAATCTCATGTAACTGTTAGTGTTCATGCTATGCACTCTCTTTGGAATATGTTGTGGGGAACTGTAATTGATACACAGATTATGCTCACTCATAGCTGACGACTATTCCTGTTCTGTTACAGAAGAGGGTGTCTACTGAAGGGGTTGAGGACGAAGCTGGATAAGTTTATGGAGGGGATGGTATGATGGGAGAGCCTAATTTTGCCAATGAATTGATCTTTGACTATTAGCGGTAAATATGCCCAATGGCCTGTGATGGGATGTTAGCTGGGGTGGGATCTGAGTTACTACAGAGAATTCTTTCCTGGGTGTCTGGCTGGTGAGGCTTGCCCACATGCTCAGGGTTTAGCTGATCGCCATATTTGGGATTGGGAAGGAATTTTCCTCCAGGGCAGAGGCCCTGGGGGTTTTTCACCTTCCTCTGTAGCGTGGGGCACGGGTTACTTGCTGGAGGATTCTCTGCACCTTGAAGTCTTTAAACCATGATTTGAGGACTTCAATAGCTCAGACATAGTTTAGGGGTTTGTTATAGGAGTGGGTGGGTGAGATTCTGTGGCCTACGTTGTGCAGGAGGTCAGACTAGATGATCATAATGGTCCCTTCTGACCTTAAAGTCTGACTCTATGTCTAGGAGAAATTGGAAATGTCATTCTTGGAGGCTAGGCTGTTCAGGGACCCGATAAATCAGGAGGCAGATATCTAAGACCAGCTCTGATCAGACATGATACTCCATCCCTTCAGCACTTTTCTCAGACCAAGGGGTGATTACTTATGCGTGGAAATCACCCAATAAAACCCCAATCAATAAATGGTTCATGAGATCCCGGGAGATGTTGTCAATGGGGAAAATATTTACAGGGATACTCTGTTTCACAGCCAATGTATCAGTTATGTAGCACAAACATGCTAGGTTTTTCACCTATTTTTCCCATATTAGCATTACCTTTATTACATAATTCAGTAGTACCCTACTTACCCTGGGCACTACTGCAGGTAGCTGTTTGGATGATCTTTTCTTACCTGCTTTAATTAAAATGAACATTTAAAAATTAAAAGTTGTCTTGATGCTGTCGCTGCACCGTTTAAACCCATTCATAGCAGTTATGTGGCCTTTTTCTGGATGGTGCACACTGATTTTTTTTTTTTAATCATTGTGATGATGGCAAAGAGTCTGGGATTAAATCCTCAACACTGATTCATTTCCTGGATTTTGCATGTTTGTTACATTACTCAGAAGTACCTGATCATGTTCTGTCTGTGTATGAATTGGGAACACTTCATGCTCAGGATAAACTAAGCATTATATACTGTCGAAACTGTCTCACCTGTGAGGGAAGTGTGGGAAGAGAGAAGGGTTCCCTCCAAATGAGAACAGAGGGTAAGACTGAACTGCTGTTTTTTGTACTCTTTATAATCCTTGGGTTCACAGAAGACCCTAGTGTCAGATGTCCCTAAGGGTATGGCTACACTGGCAGCTGTACAGCGCTGTGAGTTAAACCTGTCTTCATACAGCTGAGTAGGGAAAGCGCTGCAGTCTGTCCACACTGACAGCTGCCAGCGCACTGGCGTGGCCACATTTGCAGCGGCATTGGGAGCGGTGCATTATGGGCAGCTATCCCAGCGTTCAAGTGGCTGCAATGTGCTTTTCAAAAGGGGGGGTGGGGTGGAGTGTGACAGGGAGCGCGGGGGGAGAGAGAGTGGGTTTTTGGAGTGCTGAGTGTGTGTCAGCACGCTGCCTTGTAAGTTCTGACCCCCTTCCCTCCTCCACCCCTCTCTCACTCACTGAAAGCAAACAGCAGCTGTTTGTTTTTTTTCTCATAGACCAGATAAGCAGCCGCTCGCCGAAACGGACCCCAACCTCCCTTCCCCCACGCCGCCTCTCTCTTCAAGCAAACATTAGCTGTGGGCATTCCAAAGGGAGCCC
Organism: Platysternon megacephalum; assembly: GCA_003942145.1. Taxonomy (NCBI): domain Eukaryota; kingdom Metazoa; phylum Chordata; order Testudines; family Platysternidae; genus Platysternon; species Platysternon megacephalum. The sequence goes on from QXTE01000142.1 coordinate 3,878,083, forward strand.
CTCTGCCTGCCTCTACTCATTCAAAGCAAACAGTAGCTGTGTTTGGTTTTTTTGATAAGCAGCTCCCGAAATGGAGCGTCCGGAGTTCACAACAAAACAAAGAGAGGAAGCTTCAGTTAAAGGATTATGGGGAGTTTCTGGAGGTCAATCACTGCGTAATAAGGTTACTCCCCATTTACACTGGAACAGCAGCGTCTCAGCCACTCCGCAGCAGCTGTTAATCCTCTTGGTGAGGTGGAGTACCTGCAGCGCTGTAGCCACGGAGATACAGCGCTGTACGTGCCTTGCCAGTGTGGACGGGGAGTGAGGTACAGCGCTGTGGGCGGCTTTATTGCGCTATAACTCTCAAGTGTAGCCAAGGCCTAACTCAGGAATGAAATAGCTGATGCAACTCCTTGTGCCAACCAACAGACTGATAATTGATGGTCGGCTGTTGATGTGCTGCAGTAGGTTAAGGTTATAAATTACAGATGATGAAGAAACAACTGTTAAATACCCTTTTAATTGTATAAGAAAACTATATTGTTGTACAACTGGTATGTTTCTTGCTGGTCCATCCAATAGTAACTATTAGCAAGTGGTTGCTGCAGATTCATTCAGTTTCCATGTAAATGTGGCCTGAGTAACTTAACCTTTCCTTCCATCAATTTGCAGGGGAGTCACAGAAGATGAAGCTGGAAGAGAACTTTCCAACAGTTACAGGCTTCCCTGGCCTGAGCACAAGCACTTGCCCCAGCCCGATGGCGGCGTTCTCTCCATTGTAGGCAGCCGTCATTCTCAGGTAGACCCCTATCCTGAGGAGCCAAAAGACTCTGCAAGATCCTGGTGGTACTGAGGCCCTAAAATTCAACTGCCACTGAAATCTGTATGCTAATAGTCTAGGATAACCTTTCCCTTAGGAGATACGGTGTTGAGAAGATATTCTTTGTTTTGAATGTGCTGACTAGGCATGTGTCAAACAGTAGGGAGGCTGTTTTGCTAATACTTAATATTTTAATGTTGTTATAAACATACATATTTAGGAATCTTAGAATTAAACTGCTCTGCGGATTTTGGCTGGGTATAACCCTGCCTCATACCGAATCATATGATGTGAGTTTGTGACGAGTCAAATTCAATTGCATGTTGCACTTAATTAAAACCACATCCCTTCATAGCTGTGTATTAAAACTTGCCTAGTGTGTGAAACTGAAGGGATTTCTCTGGTTTTATAAAATACCTTTCCTGAAAATGTAGGGGAAACTAACAAAAGTTAAAATTCCTGTTCACAATTCTTCATCTTGTTTATCTCGTTTCTTATGCAGAGTCTTGGCTGTTCTCCAGTAGAACTGGAACGAGGCCCTCGGGGTTTTGGATTTAGTCTTCGCGGAGGAAAGGAGTACAACATGGGCTTATTCATCCTTCGACTTGCTGAGGATGGGCCTGCCATCAAGGATGGAAGAATTCACGTGAGTGTCAGAGATCACTGATGAATTCAAATAGGTTGGGCTCCTCAGGATGTTAATTACCCAGTCAAAGAATTTGCTTCCCTGTAAGTGGTTAGTGTCTCCCTGCACACACAGAACATCTAAGAGTTGTATTTGCAGAGAGGTAGCAAACTGTTGATAGTTGTAATGTTTCAGGAAATAAAAATTCCAGCAGCATGTTAGGGGGAAAGAAAACTGCTCTCTGTGCACCACTGCCACTCCCCAAGAAAGCTGGACGCCATCTACTCTGAAGACATAGTAATAGATGTTTCCGACAATGAATTCTTCTCTATAGACAGTAGTTTGCCAGAATGAGTGGTTTTTAGAAGCCCAGACTGGAAATAGCACAATGAAATGCAAGTCTGTTGGAAGGTTCCCAGAGTCCAGGTAAATGTGGGTTTGTGTGGGTGCTTTACCCAACCTTTGTGTTTATGCTGAGCTTTCATTGTTCAGCATAAAATTTTTAAATGGTTCCAAACCAAGTGCCTTCCCTACCAACATATCCTAATGTTAAATCTTGTGTGTCGTGTCTAAGAATCACGCTGTTTAAATATTGCCTCCTAAACAAACCAAATATATGCAAAGGGCGAAGGCAGCGTCACAACAGTTGGAGACCAAACACAGTTCTGTAATTACTGTCCATAAAATGACTTTTTACTGGCTGGAGCATGGAACTGAGAATCAGGGACTCTTTTTTAGTTCTGATTCCATTCCTGCCAGTGACATGTGGTCTGGCCTTTTACACAAGTCACTTCACCTCTTTCTCTGTCAGTTTTGTAGTCTGCAAAGTGAAAGTTGTAATCAACTACTTTTGAGAGCCGATGTCAGGGTTAATTGGATGCAAAATTCAAAGTGTTAACTTTTATTGTGCTAATTCTTAACATTTACAGTCATTTGTTTTTCTTATGCTTGGGAGATTGCTTGAGTCTTATAGTGCTGCTTCTGTTTTCTCTTGTACTGCTCTTTCAAGTGCGGTTATGCTAAGCTCCAGACCTTGGCATTGAAGTCACCAGCAACTGAAGACTTCCCAGTTGCAAATCTTGGACTTTCATTGGAGAAATTTCACAGCAATAAACAGAATCTAATGTATACAATTCCCTGAACTCTTGCTGTGTTCAGCTTTATAAATTCCCAATCTATTGGGGACACATAATATAACTCTTTGGGCTCTGTTCTCAAAAATGACATCAGCACACTTATCTGCTTTCTCCTATGGATCTTCTGTGCCAAAGAATGGGTGGGCTGTAGGGTAAATTTGACTGTGGGGTATTCATAATAAAACAAATTTCAAATATTCATCCTCACACTGGAGCTCATCTTTCTTTCATTATACTTCTTATGTGATATTTGCATTTCTCCAAAGATCTGGTAGGCCTGGCCAGATATTATGTAATAAGATCTCTTCCTCCTCCCAACATTTAGAGATAGGAAAACAAAACTGTGGTGTCCTCCCTGTTCCTCTTCTTAAGGCACTTTACCTGGCTGATCACACCCAGCTCTTTCCTGTCTCCCTGCAGGTGCTGATCACCTTCTGGTCAGCTAAACTAGGGGATGCATTTTGTTCACGGTTAGTGGTTTTAGCAGGGCTCCTTCCACTGTAGCAATCTGTATGGAGCAGCCCACTGTTATCTGCTTCCTGCCCCTGCTAGAGGCAGGTATTGTTCTATTTCAGAGCTCCATGCTGACTGACATAGAGGGTCCAGTCTTGGCTAGGCTGTTTCCCAGAGGACATGAGTGAATTAGCTGGGTGCCTGCACTGTATGGGAGAGGCATATTCAGCTGTGTTTAAAATGCTGTTTCCATGCTTGAAGCAGTAACAGTTTCACACCGGAACTATAGCACCCTGAAAAACGAGTTCATAATGGGACAGTCTCCTCTCCTGTGCCCTGGCAGCAGGTATGTGCCCCCCTCCAGCCCTTGAAAGCGAAAAAGCTGGTGAATTTGCTTTCCATGTCCACTGGGCTGATCATGCCTATACACTGATAAAATGGGGACCTATCTATCATCATAGTGCAGCTCCACCAGTGGTGGCAGCAATAGAAGCACTAGTATAGGCAAACCCTGAATCCTATCGGTACCAGTACTGCCATTGGAGCCATGCCCCACTGGGAATCTTGAATCCTGAGGGCCAGCAAGGCCTAAGCGGTGTCATCATTATACTCCATGCATTGGAAAATATTTGCAACCATCTCCTTCATGGCACCTGACTCTCTTGCAAGGGCTACTTCTCATAGCTTCTGTTGCAGAGGTCAGCGGGATGAATAGAACTAATGCTCATAACAAAACATAAGGAGTGACATCAATGAAAACTGTGGGAGCAGGTTGTAGACTCTGGAAACAGAAGCTACCTCTAGATTCTCCCTGGCCAGGGCAGAACATCTCTGTGCCTAGATAAGCTTGTTCACGATTCTGTGCTGTCCAGTCTTTCCCAATTCAACCACAGAAATGGCCCTAGGCCTTTCCCAGCCCCAATTTAAATACACCTCTACCCCGATATTACGCTGTCCTCGGGAGCCAAAAAATCTTACCGCATTATAGGTGAAACCGCGTTATATCGAACTTGCTTTGATCCGCTGGAGTGCGCAGCCCCGCCCCCCCGGAGCACTGCTTTACCGCGTTATATCGGGGTAGAGGTGTAATACCCTCAGAGGGAGCTTTTCAGATCCTGACACAAAGGAGCTGTAATAACCCAGTTTGTAGCTGGTTTGAACATTAGATGGTAAAACAGCACCTTTATCTTGTGTTTTTCCAAATGGTTTTGTGTCCTCCTTCTGGTTCATTTATTATTGTATTAGCTCTCCATGATCATAGGGTTCTATGTGGGACTGTTACCTTCTTCAGTAGCATTTTATGTAACTGATCTAAGTAAGATACATGCTCTTTAAACTGCAACTTTTATGCAGTAGTGACACCTAATGGAAAATCAGTTTAATTGCAAGATGGATCTCATGCTCTTTCATGGGTTAGAATCCAAATGCTTTCTGATATTCTGACATCCATTATCTGATACGTTTGTTAATTTGCATCTAAGTCCTTAAAGCTGGTATCTCACTAGTCAAGAATGAGCTAGTATTGTCATACAGTGAACTCTCTCACTCAGAATAATAAATCCTTTCCTTTATGGGAAACCTATGGGCAACCCTCTCAGCTATATTAATATAAGGGTGTTTGGCGTTTTATTAATTTTAGAGTAATTACCACATGCCTTATAACAATCTATTTAAGCACCTACACAACGTGATTAAGTATCTTCATGGTGCAAGTCTTTATAACAGAGCATCAACAAATTACTTTTATGGAGTGAAAATGTACTCAAGAACATGGATGTATTAAACATTTATCAAATGGAAAATTCATTTCAAGTAACCAGAGCCCTTTAGTTGAAGCCAGCTTGGCAGAATCTCTACATGAAAAATTCACTGACCAGCCAGATGGTTGAATTATATTAATTTTATATGTTAGTGGCTGTAGGAGAGTAGTGCTAGAGCTGAGTGGGTTTCAGATAATGGAAGGGACTAGGGAAAGGGAAAGCTTGGCTTGAGCTATGGCTTTTCCTATATTGAATAAGAATACAGTTACAGTAGCAGTGCTTGATGAAGTTTAACCTGGCTGGTATTGTCTTTTCAGGTTGGTGACCAGATTGTTGAAATCAATGGCGAACCTACCCAAGGTATCACTCATACACGAGCCATTGAGCTGATTCAAGCAGGAGGAAATAAAGTTGTTCTTCTTCTGAGACCAGGGACTGGCTTGATACCAGATCATGGTAAGTTACAGGTTGTACCAATTTGTCCGGAGTGGACGGGGGGAAGGTGGTAAAAAGAAATGTGTTGACAAATGTCTAAAGAGGTTGGATGCTGTTGTGCATGCACTAAAGCTAATTAGCAATATCCTTCCATTTCTGCTGACTTTCAAGCTGCCTGTTTTCATACAAGCACAAATAATGTGACCAGAAAAAAACGCAATCTGTTGCCACGTAATAGTTATTTTACTGGAAAGACAACACGAAATGTAATGTTATTGCAAGTATTCTTTAGGCCATGTTTTGTTCTGATGATCCCATCCATCTCCAACTTGATTTCTGTGCTCCTCTACACATATTATAATTAAAGACACAATTTGCTTTTACACTTGAATAAAATTTCTCATGGTATAGGGCTTCTGTTCAGATGATTATTTTTGTGGTGCTTCAGTTTCTCTTATGAACTTAAACTATAAAACGTTATTTTTTTCAAAAACAAAACTTCTGAAAGAGTGAAGGCTTTGCTCTTGGAATAGAAAACTTTAATTGTGACACTTTTTTTGCATATAAGGCAGCAAAGCACAAATCCATAAGCAAATTGCTTGGGCAGAAATGCCTGCAAGAGCTTCCACTGAGTTCAACTGCAGGGCATGCTCCAAAATCAAAACTATTTGTGACTGTACTTTGAGAGCAAGAGAATGTATTCCTCCCCATGCCAATTATATCCTTTTAACCCTTCGCAGCTGCTTTCAGGCTTTTGACAGGAAAATATTTAAACCGTGTAAGGATCCTTCTTATGGCATAACAGCTCTGTAGTAAAATTGGAATGGTTAGATACAGAGCCACTTTCCTGCCGTAAAAGCCCATGACTTTCGTAAACAAATTAAAATCAGACAACTTGAATCTTCAAGCATAGCATAGCCTATGAAAGTTTGTAGCATTCTATTATATGCAGGCAGGAATCGACCTCCACTTAAGCGAGATGAAATTGCTCAAAAATGTTTCTTCCTATATTTTTCCCTTCTCCCCAATGAAAATAACTTCACACCATGGTCCTAAAATACACTGCGTGGTACCATCAGAACAAATAGTACAAAGAATAAAAGCAAAGAATCTCTGAACTACAGGAAGACTTATTGTCTTGTTTTTATCCTTCAGGTTAGATCCCCTCAACTGGCTTCTATTGAGATCACATGTATCTCCTACTGAGTTAGCCCTTATGCCCATAAGGCTTGGGGTTAATTAGTATTTTGAAAACTTAAAATAGATCTCCTGAGGTACTGTTGAATTTTTAGGCTTGGCTCCACTCTTAAGTGTGGTTGTAAACCTTTTGTGTTGTCTCTAAAAATAAATATTAAACACATCTGTGCCGAAGAAAGAGCCACTCAATAAGTGAATTCCAGCTCTCTCTATTGCCAGTAGGTTTGTTATTGTAAGCTTAAATACCTAAGAGATCTGTTTTGGTTTTTCATGCAGTCATAAATATTTGGCACAGAAGTGTGCTGCACTTCATAACAATAGCAGGCATCAGTAATATTCCATATCTCCCTCCCTCCCTGAGCTCTGCGAGGCCTAAGTGCAATAATTTAGGGGGAAGGGGAGGAGCTCTTCCATACTATCACTATGTTGTCTCTTGTGTTCTGCATTTGAATTGTACACATCTAATGAAATCTTTTGCTTTCTGTGATTTTTTGGTATATAGTCCTGGGCTTTTTCTCTTCCTCATTCAGGTCTGGCTCCTTCCAGTTTGTGCTCCTACATGAAACCTGAGCAACATTAAGGCTTTCAGTGCTTTTCTTGGTCTTTCCTTAAAGACTTGGTAAATCTGCATGTCTTGTGATTCACCTCTTTTTTTTTTCTTTTTAAGTACGCTATAAATAATAACCCCACCTTCTCCCTGTTTTCAGTTTTCTTTTGGCATCAATTGCAACAGTGTAGGAAAGATTTTTAATTTGTGATTCTGCTACACGAGGCCTACAGCTATGCTGAACCTCCACATTCAGTTAATGCAAACCTCACAAGCCCTTACCAGCCTCATCAAAGATCTTACCAACATCCTTAGCCGTATTTTTCCAAAAAATTGTTAGCTGTAAACTTAAATGTTTAGCTCACAGAAAAGTGAGGAAATCGGTTTTGTGTTGTGTGTGTGTGTTATGTGATATAATGTAAAAGTCTGCTTTAAAAAAAAACTGGTGTTGAGATCACATTTTGGAAGTTTATTACATTTAGATAAATGTTTGTGTGAATATTGGTTAAATGATTTTTTTTTTTTGTCAAACCATTCTGCTTCTTCACTTCCAGGTGATCAAGATAGTTTTAATCCATCATCCTCAAATATAATATATGATGAACAGTCACCATTACCCCCCTCTGCAGTATGTGATTTACCAGTACTGGAAGAAGCTTTAGCGAATGTTCACATATCTGAGAAACTGGAAGAAGCTAAGAACACTGTGCCTGAAAAGAAAAGCACTTTAACTGAAAACCAGTCTGAGCTGAAGCATCTGTCTTCTACCCAGAAGCATATGAAGAGATGGGACCAGCCTACCAGTTTAGGGTATAAGCGGTCAAAAAATAATTTAGAATTAGTAACTGATGACATCATTAGGAGAGACAGATCTGAGAGTCCAAAAAGATTGGGCACATCTGGGGAATCGCAGCAAGCGGGGCTCCACAGTCCAAGGAAAGGTGAGAGACAAAACACACACAGCAATCTCTCAGACCAGTCTGAGCATCCCAGGAGAGGTGAGAATACACACTCAGAAATCAATTTAAAAGAAACTTCCAGAGGAAGCCAAGGCAGATCTGCCAGTCCCCAAAAGCATCCCAAAAAAGAAGAAAGTGGGGACAAATCAGACAAGTTACTAGAGACTCAAGATAAAATAGCTGGTGGTGGCAATATTGAGACTATTGAGCGGTTCAAAGATGGAAATGAAAAATCAGGAGTAACACAGCAAGACACACAGCAGAACATTGCTGGAAAGAATAAGAAGTGGTCTCAAGAGAGAAAAAAACCAAAAGCAGATGAAAAGACTCTTCCATTAAATAAGGCCAATGAGCCTAGGAGAAAAGTAGATGAAGATGAAAAAGTAAAGAAAGCCAGTGCTGGAGAACCAAGTTCTAGCAACTTCAAAACTGCAAGTCTTTCTGATGTTTCACAGCTTTCCAAGGAAAAAAAAAGTAGGCTCGAAACACAAGATCCAGTTATTCTGAACAAAGACCACACAGAAAAAGACTTGGAGCCAACTGATGAAACCAAAGATGATGGAATTTCAAAAACTGAATGCAGCTCTCCAGTCAAGAAAGCACCAATAACTCCTGGACCTTGGAAGGTACCAAGTGCAAGTAAAGTCACAAAAGCAACAGGTGTCACTGAAAAACGGGTCTGACTGACAAACATTTTTAGAACATGTTTTAATCAGGTTTCTAATATGGTCATTTAAACGCATCTTTTTTCCACAAAGTTGTCATTTTTCAGAAACTAACTCCAGAGGCTGGACAGTACATTTGATTCTTAAAATTAACTAAGCTGCATGAAGGACCTTTCGGATTGCTTATAAGCAACTCTCTTCCATAAGCTGCTGTCCCCTCATCCTTTTGAAGGCAGTGTCCTGCTGCTCTCTCAACATTGCACTGCTAAGGCTTTCTCAGATAGTAGTGTGAGTTTCTGAACAAACTTTCTTAATGCCTGTATTGCCAATGTGATCATGACTCACTTCTTGTTCTTGTGCCAAGTTATGTACTGTAGCCAATCAATTTCATCCTCCTTGTACGTTTTTCCCAGACACAGCAAAGCCAAGATTTTGTTTGAAAATAGCTATTTTCTCAAAGGCATGTCGCATGTTTATATAGGGGAATAACTCGAGTTCTCACAACTTCAGTAAGAAGGTGAGTGTGCTGGTTCTATCAACTCTAGGGCAGCAAATGAGCCACTGATGCTGCCCCACTGGCTTCTTTTCTTTATTTAAAAAGAGAATTGCATTTTGTTCTGATCTATGGGGTTAGTTTTGCTTTCTATTAGCAAAACAAAATGTTTTAATTTGCTTAAGTCATTTAAGGTAATTATAGTAACTATCTGCAAAACACATATTGCAAACATAATTTTGAAGACTAAGTGGTGAAATCCTGGCCCTGTTAAGTTAGTAGCAAAAACATCCATTGACTTCAGTAGGGCCATGATTTTACCTTGTCAGTTCTTTAGAAATAAGGAATGGACTTGGTGCTATGCTTTCAACCTCCCTCTGGTAATGTATGTCAAAGCACCACATACTGTATGTTTCAAAAACACTTGGAAATGTCCCATCTTTACTTGTAAAACTAAAAATTGATATGTAAAAGCAGTATTTGAAACAGCAAATCCTGCTGTTGCAAACACAGACAGAACCAACCACAGCTTCTTTTAAAAGTCCCTCTGACCTGTGCCTACTATTAGAAGTCTCCTGTGTTTTATTTGTGTGTAATTGCTTTTGGTTGAGTGAGAAATAGATGACATACAGGGTACATGAGACTTAATATCTATTGTTTGGGCTTTAATATGTATTTAAATGTTGAGGAATGTTAACAGAAGATATTTTTATAGCAGTCTGCAGAAATTTCATGGATTGATTTACTCAATAGCATTCTTAATGGATTTGATTTCCTGACCTGTGCTAGGTTTTCAATGACTGAAAATAAAAAACAGTAAAAGGAGCTGGGCCAGTTCACAAAAGCAGAGGAAAAAAGGTAAGGAAAGTCAAGATCAGTTGCTGGACCCTCACGTTAAACTAATCTGACTTGCTCATTAAAAACATAACTGAGCAGCTGCTAAGTTGATTAGCCTCACTAAGCTTAAAAAAAAATCAGTTCTGACTTGAAGCTAGAAACTTTTGAAATATACAACTACTCAGCAGCAGGCTTAAATGAACAGTTCTAAAATACAGATTTTAAAGCACATCTGAACTGCCCTCTGCTGCTTCACATTTTATGAATCCATCAATTTGCTGTAGCATAAAGTGTACAAATCCTCAATATTGTAGAGTTTGACTGTGAAAATATTTGAGTTAGCCTATGTAGATATTAATCCTGTATTCTTGGTTGATAAACCTGTGGGATCCTCTTTAAGTAAGAGTTGTATGCACTTGTTCTAACCATTGAGAATAGTACCAAATTCAGAAATTTAATACTAAGATGAATTAGCACCATTTCAGTGGTTAACTGTCAGCAAGTACACATCCATCCAAATGCTGTTTTCTGATTGTTAACATTGTGACCTGCTTTGGTGTCCACTGTTTGTGAGTCTTTTCTAGAGAACTTGTACCTGTACTTACTGTATAAGATGACTTAGCAATGTGGCCTTGGAATGCTAAGCAACATATGGATGTAAATGTTTATATATTGTACAGCACCTTTATATATACACTTCTGAGGTTCTGACTAGAGAGACCTGTAAATCGCTCATTATTTTTTATATAGATATATTAAAAAGAAACTCCCATTCACAGCCTGTTCATTCTTGCACTGTAAAATGTTAGCTGTAGACTCATTTTACAATGATGCGGTCTGCATTAAAACTGTCTTAGCTAAATATACAGCCCAAGTTACCCATAAACATCCATATTTTCCAATGATAAACTGCATTTGTCATCTGAAAGTTACCTTATCTCCCCTTTTCAAGTAACACATACTCAACCACAGTCCTGCAAAATATAATACCAGCTGTTTGATGGAGTTTGCTTCCATGGGTTTATTTGTATTTTAAATGTCACTTTTTACATTTTTACTACTTTTCATTGTACAGAAAATAGCTTTGCATAAACAATTTACTACAAAAAATGACCTATGTCATCGTCCCTTTATGGCGTGAGATGGAACAGTGGAGTTAAAGGTATCCTTTTCTCTCAATATTAGTCCTATGACTGACTTACTATTTCTTAATTTATTAAAAAGGAAAAAGTCACCAGCCTAAGGAAAACACAAGCTGCACTTACAGCAAAACAATTTCTCCTAGGGAGGTGGCTTTAGATTCTTTCCTCATACCAGTTGTAGACTGTTACCCTCCCCTTCAGTGTGAGATCTATCACATTCCTGCCTCTCACCTGGTTTTCACCATCAGTCCTTACCCCAGAGGGCCATTTACTTGTTTGTCCAAGGTGCTTTATCAGTAGTGTTGCATAAAAGGCAGCTACTGTATACTTTTAGGAGGCTGTGCATTAGAACAGGGGAATCTTCTTTTCTTGCACTTTTACCACATCTCTGAATAATACTTACCTGTGTGTTAGAAAGGTAAGGCACTATAGAAGTAGAAAGCATTAATATTTTCCAGAATGCTTTAACAGCCCTATTGACCCACCTCCTCAAATCTCTAACCAAGTCATTACCAAAGATTTAAGTGTTACATGTAACTCTATTCTTCAGTTTTCTAGCTGCTACCAGCATTGTGAAAAGTGTTTGTACACTGATGGTGCTTTAGAGATTGAGCGGTTGTAGAGAACAAGTGTTAGCATATTCCCTCATGGAGAATGCTTTGCTTGTTCTATTAGGGCTTATCAGTCAAGAATAATGAGTTGTCTGAAGAACACTTAATTATATAAAAACTATCTCTCCTGGTGTGTGCAGCAGAGTGGCTTTAATGTTGCTATGCAACTGAAAGTTTAACCAAATGCCTTTGGAGGCAATATTTATCTTGGGTGGACTGACTTTTATGAAAGGCTGCAGTAGCACAGAATAAAGGGGCAAGGTCCAAAGCAGACCTGCCCTCTCTAGCCTAAAGGCACTTAAATTAATGTTTCCTTACTTGAAGCCACTACACACATGCACCTGTCTATCAAATGGGGCACTGGAGGAAGATGCAGCTGATGGAAAGAGGAACAGGGATCTGCTCTAATATGTAAACTAAAAAGGCACAGATAGCAGAATTTTAAAGTCTACCCCCTATCTATCCAGCACCTGGACTGTCCTGCTCAGCTGTAATGCATTTAGCCTGGACAGTTATTAGGAAAGTGAGTCCTCTTGTCAAGGCCTTAACACCATATTTTAACAAATGAGCTTATTTATATCTTAGAGAAGTAATTGGGAGTCATAGTACTGACTTACTGCAGTTAACGGAGAGGAAATGGAGAAGCTGCCACAGCAAGTTATCTGTGTAACAAAGAGCCAACCTGCTGCAGTAACTTATCTATCCATATACAAATGGGCTTTAACAGGGCCATGGACACAAGCTGTTGTATACAGAATCCCATATTGTTTTCCTCCTGTTTTGAGGCCCCTCCAAAATGTATGGTTACTGCATACTTTGGCCCCTACTTAATAGGGAAATGCCCTTAGAACAGTGTCACACTGCTGATGGACAAATCAAGTTTTGTTTACTTAGTGTGCAAGTCCTGGGCTGCCCTCACAAGTTAAACTAGTTTATTCTGTAGGCTCTGAAACTAAGCAATGTGAGAAAACATCTTTGATACACAAAGAAATGTGTAAGAAATATGCCAAAATTTAGGACCACCTCTGCCTCAAGCCAATGTCTTGCTTCTATCCAGTGTCCTCCTGATGGCTTGATAATCCTCACAGCATTGAGGGCTGAGCCTTGGCCAGTTCATGGTTTGATTTTCCATAACTGAAAAGAGAGGTTAGGGATTGGTATTTATCTGAGAAAGACTTTAAATAAAAAAGCAAAACAAGAAGTCTCTTGAATAAATTACAGCCATTGTAAAAAATGCAACATGCAGCTGCTAGTCTTTGAAAGACATAAAATGCATACTATTACATAATGGTTTAGGCATGCTAGTAACTCAGTCATTGCAGCTCTGCTTCTGAGGCAGCCAAAAATTAGTAGTTTATAGGACTGTCTACTACAGCCCAAAAAACTGCTTGTCTGCTTATCTGAATTTATCCACTCACCATTCCTGTTGTCCTAACACATAAGTGGGTTTGCCCCAAAGCACAGATAAGAGGGGGAAACAGGTGAAGCAATTGTGCTAATGACAGCAAGTTAGTGGCAAAACCAGAATTAGACCCAGGTCTTCCATAAGTCAGTTGGGTCCCAGTCTCCTAGAACATGCTCTTTGCCATCTCAAATGGCAGCTGCACTTACTCTGATATTGAATCCAAGAAGATCACTTATAACGCCTGAGATGGCAGACAGGATCACAACTCGTGTGATGTTGTAGATTAAAGGGTTCATAGTCAGGCCATAGAGTCTAAATGGTGTGTCTAACTCCTGTATGAGAAAATGGAAGTTACACCTGGACCCAGTTGTAGTCACCAACATTTTCAATTACTCTGATAGCCTGCTATACCCCAGATATTGCAAAATCCATTGGGTACATTAGATGGGCTGAAGCATTTCACTGACCCTATCATAAAGGGTGAGAATCTTCCTTATGGCAACACTTAGATCAAACCAGTGGGCTGGTGAATGGTTTAGAATTTTAAATCTGGGGAGTATCTTGTAGGTGTCACACCAGGCTCATTCCCTAGTAATAAATGACTGGAATCCTAAAATTCTGCTGAGGGAGAATGAGGAAACAAGACAGTACAACTGGAATGACAAGCCAGTTCTCCACCTCCCCAGTCCCTATTCTTACCCATGTTACTACTGGTATCACCCAGCACCTCAGTCATGGACAACCCCATTGTGCTAGGCACTGTACAAAGACCGCGTCCCTTACCCCAGAGAGCTTACAGACTAAGACAAAGACAACAGATGAGAATACAAGGAAGCAATGAGACGGTACTGGTCTCAGCACATTAGTGACCTAACTGTTGTCTTTTTTGGTAGGAAACATGAGAGTTAAGGATAGGAACTCACCTTCAGTAGCTTTGTAGACAGTTTTAAAACATTGTTCACTAGGGAGAGCTGTTCTTTCTTGTTTGGCTTCTTTTCCATCTTTAGGTATAAGTTGATCTGTGACGGAAACAGGTATTTTAGAGCGGATTTTACATCCAAGCATTTCACCCAAGTCACAGCTGTGTTTACAGCACAGGGACCGCAGACCTATGCAAAAGTCACTACCCTGCCCATGGTGCTTACTTGTTTTCAAGTGCAGCAGTAACAGATTAACAAACATCCAATTTTTTCCCAGAGTGATAGGGTTCATCTCACCCCCAGCCATCAACAAAATATGAAAAACATTTAGAATTTGGGCCTGGGTAACTGGCTTTCTTCCTTTAAGCCTGCTGTAGGAGCTACTCTTCTATTATGAGCAAATAAAAATCAAAAGGGGTCTTAAAAAAAGGCACTAAACTGAAATGAGGGAGGAGTTCATTTGAACTGCAAAGATCACTTTCATACTAGAAAACAGTAAGCCCATGGGAGGGTGAGCTGCAGCTGAGATACCTGTTCAGTGAGCAGGATTGAAATATTACTATATTTTTTGTTGGTTTCAGAGCCCAGTGATGCCAGGTGCAGTAGAAAAAGGAGGAGGGCTGTTTCCCAGATGAGGAACTCCCAGTTGTAAGCTGCATTCAGGAATGTTTTGTGCCCTTTTAAAACCTGCATTAAACAAAACAATGAAATCGGCAAATAGACTGAAATGTTCCTATTCACCTACTATAAACACTTTCATTCAACACATAGAAGCAGCTATGGCCTGTGTGACCACCATAACATCAGCCAAAGAATTCACCACTCCCAAATACATGAATAAAGGTAGGACAGTAATTAAAGTGAAGTGAGACCAGTCTATATCAGCCTGATCAATACATTAATATTCATTCCCTTTATCCCTGCCATCTGATAGTTAGATACTCTGAAGAGTGCTGCCCTATGTTAGTGCATTTTGATTGTTAAAGGAACTGGTTGGATGAGTCTTTCCCTCAGCACACATGAAACTGGATCCCAACATTACTACACTCAATGCAAAGCCGAAGTTGAGATGGGCAGTTAACTAGCAAAAGCATAAGCATTCATCTGCAGCACAATGAAACCATTTTGCAAACTGTTGCTAACAACTATACTTATCTACAAAAGGGAAAAAAAGCCTCTCTGAAATCTACTTAAGGACTAAAATCCACCTGCAAAGCAGTTACCAGTTATACTTAGAAGAATTTTTTCACTTTTTTTTATTGCTCACAGAACATAAAATGAGTCACCTGTGCACAGCATATGAAAGCAATTGATAGAGCCAATAAAAAGACTGAAGAGACAACTACATCCACAGATCGCTGGGGCCCTCTCCTCTGTGGAAACAAAAATGTTTAATCAGATCTGGGAAATCTTTTGAATTTCAGTAAAAGATGCACAAATATAGCAATAGTTTTCAGCTACCCAGGAAAAAGTTGTAATATCCTGAACTCCAGCTTCTGCAGCAGCTGGAGTCCACCTGCAACCTTCCACCAACTTTGTTTACACCATTTACTTAGTCTGTTAACATTTAAACATATACTTGCACTCTTTGGATCACGACTTGCCTTTAGATAGGAGCGCAGTGACAACCAAATTTTAATATTCTCCACCTTCTTGAGTCTGAAGTGGGGGATTTCATACTTCCTGGCTTTCCGGGCAGATGTTATGTGACTAAAAAGTTTGGCAAACAAAAACCGCTGCAAAGAAAAGTGTCAGTAAAGAAAATCCACATTGATATAGTCTGTTAGCATCCATATGGTGCTTAATACAGGTCTCTCGCATCTTACGCGGGGTTTACGTTCCGCGGTCAGCGCGTAAAGCAAAAACTGCATATAGCCAAAATCCCATTGACTTCAATGGCGGGCGGAGTCGCCCGCACTACAGACACAGTACAGAAATTGCTTTTTTTTCTTTTTGTGGTTTTGCCGACCGCGCAAAGCCGAAATCGCGCATGTTAAATGCGCATAAGATGCGAGAGACCTGTATAATATTTACATTCGTTGCTAAACAAATTATTTGTGCTTGCCCCAGTGGTAGGAATAACATTCCTGTACAAGAAGAAACCATGACAGCTTTAGTATCTCTCTCACTTAAAGGATAACAATCATCCCAGTATACCGCATCTATATCAACAGTAGCAAACTAACAAAACTTTTAGCCACATTCCCTCGTGGAAGGATGTGATAGATACAAATACACATCCTTATGACCTGGGCCCATCAGAGGATGTGTCTTTAGGACAATCAAGTCCAGCCAGGCAGCTGTAGTCTTCCACTTTGGGGGTCACATTATTTCCTGGTGGACACTTATTTCTCATTCTAAGACAAGTCTCATAACTGTAGGCTTCACAGTACTGGTAGGGCTAATAACTTTTCCTAGATTGCTCCAATTTGCCCCAGACTTGTAAGACAGCAAGTACTTAAGGTTAATTTCCTTTCAGCAGTACGGAGAAAAAATAGCAAGCTTTAAAGACTAATTCACAGTGGAAGTTAGTCATTGCATCTCTCAGGGGAAGAGACCTGCCACAGCACCTCAGGTATAAAGATATCCCAGCATTCCCCACAGTGTCTTACTGCTCCCAAACACGCACCTCAGCAGCTGCTTTAAGAGGGGAAGCAATGACAGCAGCCTGAATGTTGCAATAGAAATGTGCGTGTTCATGAAAAGCAACTCAGCATATTTAGACAAACCTGTTTGTATGTTCTCTCAGCAACACACATCATAAAGAAAAACATCCAAGTCAGGCAGAGACGCTCAAGGAAGTTAATCACAGCCAAGACAATGACAGGGGTGATGGTAGGAGCCCCACAAAAGATATTCAAAAGTTCCTTCACTGAAATGGATCGCAGCTGTTCAAGATTCTTTGTATGGAAGAGCCGGTAGAGGAAAGGAAGACATGCTAACCCAATGGTGACAACGTTTCCCAGCATCTGATAGCCTACTCCCTGCTGATAGGCATTAACCTGGAGAATAGGCAAATATCATTAGCACTATATGAGCTACAATTAATTTTTAAAATTACTGTAAGTACAATGTTAAACTAACAGGGAAAATCCTCCAATTCTAAAACTCCATTAGGAAACCTGTATGTGTAAGTACATACATAACCTTCCACTTCAAAGAAACAGTATTTGGTGTGGCTGTAAGATAAAGTTCAGCTATTACACACGTCATCTTTCCACTCACTGAACTCAGAACACAGCAAGTGAGCAAGATTAAACCAGGAAATATATTAGAAAAGTTACAGCGAAAGAGAGTGAAAAACCAAAAGTGTGGTATAAAATGATTCCATATTATGACATCACTTCCTCCCCCTTACAATGACCTATCCATCTCCCCCTTTCCATGGCCATCTCACCTACCTTGAGTAAGAATCTCACTGCTGAGAAAGGTGCAGGACTGACCAAAATAGAGCAGCAGCCATGAGCCACTAATTTTAATTGCACTCAAAGCTTCCAACTCCTTGTCACTCAGAACAGGGAATAATGTCAACATGAAGTAAGCATCTACTGATAAAAGGCCCTATGTAAGAGCTAGGTATTATTTTACTGTCATTCTTAGACCAGGAGTCATACCCTCTGCTTCGAATTAATGTATTTTCTTAAATTCCTTTGCAACTACTAGTTGAGTATTTAGGGCCATCCTGGTACTTGGACTCGTAAAGTTTGCAGATGCATCACAATTTAAGGCACATCTACACTGTTGTTGCTGACAAAGCATCTTATGCCAACCAAATTATGTAAGCATACACACTACAGTGCTCCTCCTGCCACTGTAACTTGCCCACTATGCCGACCTAGTAAATCCACCTCAACGAGATGCTTTAGGCATAGGTTGACATAGTTCAGACAACACACTGTCTGTATAGACATTTACTTGCATCACCTGTTTGTCAGGGTGGCTGACAGCCAGATCATAGAATCATAGAATTGACAGTCAATTTCACTGCTGGTAGGGTTCCTGTTTTGCAATTGAGCAGGGGGATGTTCCAGCTGTGAGCTCCAGCTGTCAGCACTGCTTCTCTTCCCAGCACTGAGAGCCTAGATTGTGGGCTCCCTGCAGAGCTCTCGGCTCCCCACTCTGCAGGGAGCTTGCTTCACGGGGAGTGCAGAGCTGAGAGCCTGGGTGGCAGCTGGGCTCCGGCTGGGAGCTCGGCCTAGAGCTTAGGTCAGTGCAAGTGCTCCTGGTGAGGGGACACATCACTGACAGGAGGGTAGTGTGGACATAAAAAACTGCAGTAATTTATTGCTGTGGCTGTAAATCAATCTAACATAACTAGACTTAACTTTGTAGTGTAGACATGCCCTTAGAAGGGGGTGGGGGGTAAAAAGGAATCAATCCTTACTCTGCTCATGATAATCCCGCTGATCTCCAGCACAGACATGTCCACCTTCTTGCACTCACTTCCCTCCCAGATCAGGGCACTTACTTTTGCAGATGCAGGGCTCGTATTCTGAAGCCAGAACAAATGGTTCTGGAGAAGAAAATGCAACACATACAACATACTGAAAACATTTCTCAACTATCTACAGGAAATGGTTTCAAAATAGGCAGCATTTTTATTGAAAACGTTTGAATATAGTTTTAAATTTCAACATGGAAACTATAAGCTATTCAAGGAAAAATTGTCTGCATGTATATCCAACAGCATCTAGCACAAGGCCCTGATCCTGATTGACTCTGAACATAACGGCCACACTGGGTCAGACCAAAGGTCCATCTAGCCCAGTATCCTGTCTTCCGACAGTGGCCAATGCCAGGTGCCCTAGAAGGAATGAACAGAACATGTGATCCATTCCCTGTTGCCCATTCCCAGCTTCTGGCAAACAGAGGGTAGGGACACCATCCCTGCCCACCCTGGCTAATAGCCATTGATGGACCTATCCTCTGAATTTATCAAGTTCTTTTTTGAACCCTGTTACAGTCTTGCCCTTCACAACATCCTCTGGCAAAGAGTTCCACAGGTTGACTGTGCGTTGTGTGAAGAAATACTTCCTTGTTTGTTTTAAACCTGCTGTCCATTAATTTCATTTGGTGACCCATGTGTGTTATGAGAAGGAGAAAACACCACTTGACTCCACACCAGTCATGATTTTATAGATCTCTATCATACCCCCACCCCCCATAGTTGTCTCTTTTCCAAGCTGAAAAGTCCCAATCTTATTAATCTCTCCTCATATGGAAGCTGTTCCATGCCCCTAATCATTTTTTTGCCTTTTTCCAATTCCAATATATCTTTTCTGAGATGGGGCCACCAGAGTTGCATGCAGTATTCAAGACGTGGGCGTACCATGGATTTAGAGAGAGGCAATATGGTATTTTCTGTCTTATCCATCCCTTTCTTAATGATTCCCAATGTTTTTTTGACTGCCGCTGCACATTGAGTGGATGTTTTCAGAGAACTATCCACAATGACTCCAAGATCTCTTTCTTGAGTGGTAACAGCTAATTTAGACCCCATCATTTTATATGTATAGTTGGGATAATATTTTCTAATGTGCATTACTTTGCATTTATCAACATTGAATTTTTCTGCCATTTTGTTGCCCAGTCACCCAGTTTTGTGAGATCCTTTTAACTCTGCAGTCTGCTTTAGACTTAACTATCTTGTAGTTTTGTACTATCTGCAAGTTTTGCCACCTCACTGTATATCCCTTTTTCCATATCATTTATGGAAGTTAAATACTGGTCCCTGTACAGACCGCTGGGGGACACCACTATTTACACCTCTCCGTTCTGAGAACTGACCCTTTATTCCCACCCGTTTCCTATCTTTTAACCAGTTAGGGATCCATGAGAGGATCTTCCCTCTTATCCCATGACAGAGCTTTTGGTGAGGGACCTTGTCAAAGGCTTTCTGAAAGTCAATGTACACTATATCCACTGATCACCTCTGTCCACATGCTTGTTGATCCCCTCAAAGAATTCTAGTAAATTGAGGCATGATTTCCCTTTACAAAAAACATGTTGACTCTTCCCTCAAATCATATTCATCTGTGTGTCTTGTCTGATAATTCTGTTCTTTATGATTGTTTGAAACAATTTGCCTAGTAATAAGGTTAGGCTTACTGGCCTGTAATTGCCAGGATCACCTCTGGAGCCAATTTTTAAAAATTGCCATTACATTAGCTATTCTCTAATCATCCGGTACAGAAGCGGATTTAAATGATAGGTTACAGACTACAGTTAGTAGTTCTGCAATTTCACATTTGAGTTCCTTCAGAACTCTTGGGTGAATGCCATCTGATCCTGGTGACTTGTTACTGTTTATCAGTTTGTTCGAAAACCTTCTCTAATGACACCACAATCTGGGACAGTCCCTCAAATTTGTCACCTAAAAAGGGTGGCTCACATTTGGGAATCACCCCCACATCCTCAGCCGTGAAGACCGATGCAAAGAAAACATTTAATTCTTCTACAATGGCCTTATAGCAGTGGTCACCAACCAGTCAATTGCAATTAACTGGTTGATCCTGGAGGATCTCCCAGTCAATTGCGATCTCCAGCTGCGCAGCAAGGCTGGCTTCCTGCCTGCCCCAGCCCCACGCCGCTCCTAGAAGCGGATAGCGCAGCCTTGCAGCCCTCGGGGCAGCAGGGGTCTCCACACGCTGCTCTTGCCTGTAAGCACCGCCCCCGCAGCTCCCATTGACTGGGAATAGGGGGCTGTGGCCAACAGGAACTGTGGGGGCAGTGCTTGCAGAGAGGGCCAGCACGCAGAGCCACATGCCACCTGTCCCCCCTTACCTCCCCAGGGCTGCAGGGGCACATTGGCACTTTCCAGGAGTGGCGTTGGGGCCAAGGTAGGCAGGGAGCCTGCCTTAGTGGCAGCCACACTGCGCCACCAACCAGTAGCCACTGGAGATAAGTGCTGCCCAGCGGGAGGCTGCACCCCAAGCCCCTTCCCAGAGCCAGCACCCCAAGCCCCAGCCCTGACCCCCCCTCCCAGAGCCAGCACCTGCACCCCAACACTCTGCCCCAGCCCTGAACCCCTTCCCAGAGCAACCACCCTGTACCCCCTCCTGCGCCCCAGCCCAGAGCCCCCTCTTGCACCCAAACTCCTTCCCAGAGCTTGCACCCCAACCCCCTGCCCCAGGCTGAGCCCAGAGCCCCCTCCCACACTGCAAACCCCCCAGCCCAGAGCCCGCACCCCTTCCCAAACCCCTACCTCAGCCCGGTGAAAGTAAGTGAGGGTGGGGGAGGGGGGGGGATGGAGTGAGTGGGTGGGGCTTTGGGGAAGGGGTGGGGCAGATTCTGGGTTGCCCTTAAATTCAAAAAAGTTATCCTGGGCATAAAAAAGGTTGGAGACCACTGTCTTATAGTCTTTGATTACTACTTTAACATCTCAACCAGTGGGGCCACTGGATGATTGTTTAGCAGACTTCCTGCTTCTGAGGTACTTAAATTTTTATTTTTTTGTTACTTTAGTCTCTAGCTAGCTGTTCTTCAAATTCTTTGACATTCCTAATTATATTTTTACACTTCACTTGCTAGGAGTTTATGCTCCCTTCCATTTTTTTAAAGGATACCTTTTTGCCTCTATCTTTTACTTTGTTTTTTAGCCATGGTGGCACTTTTTTGGTCCTCATGTTTTTTAATTTGGGGTACACATTTAAATTGAGCCTCTATTATGGTGTCTTTAAAAAGTTTCCATGCAACTTGCAGGGATTTCACTTTTGGCGCTGTACCTTTTAATTTGTTTAACTTCCTCATTTTTGTGTCGTTCCCCTTCCTGAAATTAAATGCTACTATGGTGTCCCCTACCCGGAATGTTAAATTTTATTTTATAGTCACCATTACCAAGTGGAACAGCTGTATTCACCTCTTGGACCAGATCCTGTGCTCCACTTAGGACTAAATCAAGAATTGCCTCTCCTCTTGTAGGTTCCAGGAATCGCTGCTCGAAGAAGCCGACATTTAAGATGTCAAGAAACTATCTCTGCATCCCATCCTGAGGTAACATGTACCCAGTCAGTATGGGGGTACTTAAAAGCCCCCATTATTATTGAGTTTATTTGTATGGCCTCTATCCCCCTGAGCATTTCAGTCACTCTGGGTGCTATTACTAATAAAGTGATTATATTACAGGCTTCCTACTGTAACACTGAAGACTGAAATGCTAGATCCAAAGAGTGAGAAGCTATGATTAGTGCATATGCACTCGGGGGGGGGATAGCTCACTGGTTTGAGCATTGCTGTGCTAAACCCAGGGTTGTGAGTTCAATCCTTGAAGAGGCCACTTAGGGATCTGGGGCAAAAATCAGTACTTGGTCCTGCTAGTGAAGGCAGGGGGCTGGACTCGATGACCTTTCAGGGTCCCTTCCAGTTCTATGAGATAGGTATATCTCCATATATTATTTATTTACTCCCCTGAACTGGGAGAATATAAATAATAGTATCGTCCCACCTAAGTTTTTAGAGGCTATTGTGATGCTTTCATAGCAAGAACTGCTGTGGCTGGGATCCTGAATTTCCACACTATTTCCCTCAGGATACTTTTGCTAAATAGACTCGAACCTTGATTCTATGTGCCAGAGCATTCGTGCATCCTGTCCAATGCTTCCCTCATTTATTTTTACATTCATATTTCACTTTAAGACAGCCAACCACAGTCAAGGTACTGATGGTAACTTGTTTTATAAATCCTAAGATAGATAATATCTATGCTCATCATTGAATTTTACAGAAATGTCCATCTGCTAAACTGTGTCCATCCTCAGAGGAAACAGATTAGGCCATGGCTTTTTTATTCATTTTGACCTGGCAAAGTCAACTTCTAGCAATGTGTTTGCACAAGTTACAACTACAGAATTTACCTCTTGTGTTATTTTAGAGGGTACAAGTTACAGCAAAAGAAAAATATTTCATAGGCGCCTCATTTATTGCAAGTGGTTGAACAGACCTGTTGGAAAACATCGTCTTTCAGGTCCCGTTTACTTCCTTTTACATTCCCTTCCTCACTGTCACTGGTGTAGGAAGAACGGCACTCTGGTCCATGAAGCAGGTCATCCCAGAGCATGTCCTCTGTCTCAGAGTCATGGCGGGTGCTTTCAGAGTCTCTCCGAGACACACTGCAGCTCTGGGACCCACCACTAAAACAAGACCTTGATTCCTTTAAAGAAAAGTTTACAAAGGTAACTTCCCCATACTGAGCCTTCAACAACAAAAATCTTTTAATCTTCAAGTAATATGTTCACAACCACATGGTCAAGCCAAGCCAACCTGAAGCCACGCTGACAAGCTAGAACAGAAAGGGCATTTCTACACAGGGATGCTTTTGCAACATGAACTCACAGCAACAAGCTATTAATGTTTTCCCACCTTCAGAATAACTTACACTAATTTCATGAAAACTCTGTAGGCCAGGAAAATGGAACCAGAATTTAGAATACATTTTAATAGCTTCGTCCTCATTGTGGGACAGAGTTTAGTGAGAATTTATACAGGTGGAGAGGAGACTTATTTCTTGATTTCTATGAAAAATATAATTTTTAGAAAGCCTGATGTTTACTCCAGTACAATGTTATCCTCCCAACAGCCAAGTCTCTAATGAATAGTGATTAGAGGCCTCTGAGCATGCTGCTGCTACCAGTAGAATTTCATAAATTGAATGTTAAGTTCAAAATTCAAAGCACTGAAAAGGTACAAAAATTATGGAGTTTAAATGGTGTCCGTTACAAAGCTCTTAAAAAAAATCAACTCTTACCTGGAAGAGACAGAATCTTCATCTAAATTCTTCCCTGCTTTACAACCTGGAAAGACTATAATCCCAAATACACACTTGAGGGCCATGGAGTCTGCCTGGTGGTAACTCTGAATTGTTATTGGCCAGTTCTCTAAAACATATTTAACCTGTCTCCCTTGGTACTGCAACAACCACTATGCCTTTCAGACTATGCAGGCAGTAAACAATGGGGTCAAATGAAAGTGCTTTGCATTGGAAATAAATCTCATACACTTCTCTTGTGCTGTAGTCTATTATGATCCACAAGCAGGGAGTATCATGTCATATGAATGCTCACAGAATTTAATTTTTTGCAGATCTGACCGTAAGACAGGGCTGTATAAAAGTATCAACAGGGGAATGACCAGTGGGAAACCAAGACCACATTGAGTGTGACAGCCCAGGATTCCTAGAAGACTGCTTAAAGCTCTGGAATGAAGACTGATCGACAGCTTCACTCCTCTGGAAGTGTGAACAATAAGAGTAAGTCTGTGTGGAACACAGAACCTTCTCAGAAGCTAGTCCGAGACTGTGAAACTAACTCCTCAAGGAGCTAAGGACCATCACAAACCTCACCACTTTCTGTTCCAAGTGGAACACATAGCAACAGGTATATTTAACAAAACAAACCCTATCAAAATAAGACATCGCTGCACACACTTATCCCTCTGGGCAGAGGATGAGAGAACAAGTGACAGATGTGTAGTCACATGCTCAATGCACTACTGGAAGGCATTCAGATACTAGTGATGAGCACCGTATAAAAACCTGAATAGAACAGATGTACCACTCTGCCCACCTTAAATGATGCAAAGGTCTCTGGTATTTTAGAACCCCTACCTGACTAAAGGCTGTTGAGTCTAGTTCAGATTCTACCACACTATCGGACTCTCTGGTACCTTTAATGGCTTGATTGACCTGCCATAAATAAAAAGGAAAAATTAGTTGAGAGCCAGTAACAGTAAACTTTATGGAATCTTAAGGTAATCCAACACAACTACCTGTGAAACTGACTGGTTTGAAGTAGTAAGAGGTCTCCTATTCTTGTCTTCGTAGCTATTGTCACTGGAGGCCCCTTCTACACTTCTGCGTAACAAAATCCTCTGTGCCATGGCTTCAGCATCCTCCTCACTTGACAGCTCATCAGAAATGCCACCCGTATGTGTGCAGCCATCCTGGAAGAAAAGCAACCATCTAAACGAACTAGAAGATGGGGCTAATAAAACTAAGCACATCTGCATCAAGCAGAAGTATCTGGCCAGTATTACCATTGCAATGTTGTGGTTACCAACAGTGTGAATTCTAGACTAATACAGTAGCCAATAAAAGGGAAATTACTTCTACAAGTACAAGCAGAACGAGGAGTCAAAGAATCACACAAGTTCTGCAACTGATGGGCCAGCCCTGTCATTGCAGCAGTGGAAAGAGAGGGGGAGAAACAGCCAACCTCTCCAGCAGCTAAAACAGAAAAGGAGGTCATTCAACTCCTGATCTCCTCCCTCTTCATTTCCACAGCCTGATGCCTCAAAGGCCAGCAACATCCACAAGTCTTTGTGTAACCCTGGGCATAGGACATGACTGGGTTGTCATGAAAGCTGTGGCCCAACAACCAAGTCTATTCCCTCCCTGGATGCCTCCATGTATTAGAGACTTTAGGAGCAATGCTGTTTGCTTCACATATTCTTGTCTAAGTGACTCTCACCAATCCCAAAGCCTTCATTTTAGTGCTTGCACAGATAAAACTTTGGTTTTTAAGGTCACATACAAAAATTCCATCAGGTGAACCTGAATTATCTCCCAACAGAAAGACAATGCACTAATTGTTTGCAGGGCAGATGTTTTACATGGTAGAATTTTGAATTCTATTTGTTTTTAAATCAACCAACCTTTGAATTGAAGACCATCCAAATAAACAAGCATTTCAGTATAAAGAGGCCTCCTTTATTCTTCCCACAGGTTTCCATGTTTAGCATATTTGTGTTCTATTGTAAGTTAAAATGGAGTTTATATTTACATCTGACATTAAGGTACCAGCACCAAGTCAGTCACGATTGAAGAATCAATGCAGAAAGGAATTTTCCAATAATGACTCAATCTTACCCGATGACTCTTCTCCCCATCTGAAAGTCTCTCTCTCTCTTTGAAATGCAGCAGCCTATATTCGGATCTGGAAAGTCTGTGCTTAATGCCACTATACACAGAACTCACACCACTTTCTGTTTCAGTCCCTTTATCAGCTACCAATTTCACCCTCCTTAACCTGGGGAATCAAAATGCAACAGAACGGTTCTGACTTCAGAGCAAAGCTCCTGATAGGATGTCAATTTACTCTGTCACTTGCCTGCCTGGTGCAGAATTAAGCAATAGCTGAGAGGCTACAGAATTCTCTCAATTTCAGGAACTTCACGGCCCTGTCTAGAGGGAACATAAACCTACTCCATTGTCAAATGCCAGCTCCCAGATGTCCTACAGATTCTAAATCCAGGGGGAAGGCAGGATTCAGGAGTAATTAAGTAAAAAAGTAGTTAAAGGAGAAACTTTTAGGTACCTCTTTAATAGTAACAAAAGGTGGCGGCTTAGATCAGAGGTTAACAATCAGAAGAGATTAAGTTTCCCGCTAAAAAACAAAACCAAAACTCAGCTGGGAGAGGGGATAGAAGGGATGAACCCAAATAGTGCATCCTCCTTTTCCCTGGTTTTCATTAGGTCTTAGAAAATACTTCAAAAAAATGACCTGATCAGGTTAAACAAAGGGTAAATTGACTCTGAACTGAGCAAAGCAAGATAACTAAATATGGGATCTAAGCGGGAGTTGAGTATATATGCTTAGGAGGGTCACTCAGGGACTAGAGAGAGCCTCTAACACTCTGCACAATTGTGTTTCTAAAATAGGCTACCAAAATTGTCCCATATCCAGAATGAGGACAAATATATGGACTCCTAATAAGACAGACGTCCTCCAATGGCAGTGCTACTTGGATTTAGTTTAAGAACAGCTGTAACTTGTGCAGTTTGGGAATGTGAGACTGTTACTTAATAAGCATTGTTTGTTTTCTGAATGCTCAACTGTTCGTACACTACCATTACAAACACTTTCACCCTCCTGGTGCAGCATACACACCTCCTGCGGAAGAGCATGCCAAACAAACTGTTGATAATGGATGTAGGTTCCAACTGCTTGTCTCCTTTATTGGCTTTGTCAGAGGAAGACCAGCTGCCAGCATCTCTGCTCCCATCACTACCCACAGGTTTGCGTAATTTTCTATTTAAAAAAACAGAGTGGGGAGAGAATTTAATTTGCAACAAAGCATCTTTACACCCTAAAAACCACGTACCAAATCCATACACCACTCTAGCTGCTCTGTCAAATGCATCATGCAGATACTGGGGCCAATCCCCCTCAATATGCACAGGTAATTTTTACTAGCATCATGAGGAATTAGGTTTATGTCCCCAGGGGAGAATACACACTAGTACCACAAAGGATTTAAGTGGAAAATTATACAAGATAAACATGGGAAAACAGTCTGTGTGGAAATGTCATAAGGGTAGTAGTTACAGCCTCTCTCTCAGCAGGAAGGCTGCAGAGCTGCAATGTCTCCCATGCAACAAAAAAAGGCAAGAAACATCCCTCAGTCACATGTCATCCTTTGCCCCCTCTGAAGGTGTATGAGAAACGTCTCAGTTAATGTAAGTGTAAAACATTGGTCAAGCTCCCCAAGCCATAAGCGTGATGTGGTTTGTGGAGTGCACGCCACTGGACTATCAAGGTTCCCTTAGAAGAAGAGTCCAACTGCAAAATATAAAATAAAGGGGACGTAACATGACCAGACTTCCTGAGAGTGTGATAGCACTTACGAAAGCTGTGAAAGGGGGAAGAAGGTGGGCTATCCATGATCAAGCATATGGTACATATATCCCTGCATTTTACAGTCACAATATATTTACTTAAAACAGCAGCAAACGAGACCTTTATCCAGTAACTTGACGCTATACCATATTACTCAGATTCCTACAAATGCACACAATTAGTGCTGTGTTTCATCTCACCTCCGCCTCCTGCTGCTTCCATTGGTTCCCGGGGGTTTGTTGATCTGGGTGGACACGATCTGACAGTGAACAGTTCCCATCAGTAGCATAAGGCACATTGGTCCAATGATTTCACTTGCACTCGCAACAGGTATCATGAAATACAACATGACTGCTATAACTGAAAGAGAAATTGGATCAAATGCAAAAGCTACACTGGGAATTCTCTACCTAAGGGTGAATGGGACATGTCTGTTTTTATTATTGTCCCAATGATTAATTTTGTTCACTTTAAAAACTTTTGCAGATACTAACTCCACCCTCATTTTGTTATGTGGCCCTGGTACTACTACTCTAAAATTCCTTCTTTCTTTGCAATGTGATTTGTAAGTATATTAAAACAATAGAAAACAGAACCACAAAAGGGATCAAAAGTGTGCATCAAAAAAATTACTTTCCTCTGCCAGAATGTGCTCTATGAAAGCCATTTACAATCTTCAGAGGATACAGTTCCAGCTCACTTCAAGAAATGACTATTACAGAAGCTGGACTGAGACAAAGAGGAGCTGCATGTCAGGATATACAGTACCTTCACTAACTAGGTTCTTCGCCAAAGCAGGGTGGGGTAGGCAATTTATCCACAGAACAGGTCTAGCATGTGTGGTGGCAAAGTAAGTTTCCCCCAACCCTGTGGCCTCATTTCTAGTCTGGAAGATCACCTCAAAAGGAGGTGAGGGGAGTCCAATCCAAGCATGAAGAACCAGATATCAAATATTCCTGGAACTGCATGGAAAAATCCATGGGGACCAGGACAACAATAAAAGGCTGCTTAAATTCAGAGATTTTAAGGCCAAAAGGGATCATTATGATCTAATCTCCTGGGTGTAACAGGCTGGAGAATTTCACCCAGTGATTCCCACACCTTCTGGTTGAGCTAGAACAGGAGTTCTCACACTGGGGATTGGGACCCCTCAGAGGGTAGCAAGGTTATTACATGGGGAGGTCCTGAGCTGTCAGCCTCCACCCCAAACCCTGCTTTGGGTCCAGAATTTATAATAGTGATAAATATATTTAAAAGTGTTTTTAATTTATAAGGGCGGAGTCACACTCAGGCTTACTATCTGAAAAGGGTCACCAATACAAAAGTTTGAGAACTACTGAGCTAGAACGTCTTAATATAAACTAATGACGTTGCCTCAACTATGGTGCCCACAGCAGCTTCAACAGAATGTATTGGAAATGCTAATCCCATTTTACCTAGATGCTTATACAATGTTGCCCTTCCCTCCCCCACCCCACACACAAGAGCACTTCCCTATCTGTAAAATGGGGCTAAATTCAATAATGTATGTGAACTGAAGCATAGATTAAACCAGTGGTTCTCAACCAGGGATGTGTACATCAACTCATCTAGATATTTGCCTAGTTTTACAACAGGCTACATAAAAAGCACTAGGTAAGTCAGTACAAACTAAAATTTCATACAGATGATTTGTTTATCCTGCTCTATGTACCATATACAGAAATGTAAGTACAGTATTTATATTCCAATTGATTTATTTTATAAGTATATGGTAAAAGTAAGCAAGCAATTTTTCAGTAATAATGTGCTGTAACATTTATGTATTTGTCTGATTTTGTAAATAGTTTAAGTGAGGTGAAACTTGGGGTACACAAGACAAATCAGCCTCCTGAAAGGGGTATAGTAGTCTGGAAAGGTTGAGAGCCACTGGATTAAATGACTTGTCCAAGGTTACACAGGAAGTACTAGATAGGAATTTAACCCAGATCTCTCTCAATTATATGAGCCCTGGTCCACTGCTTCAACCACAAGACCATCTTTCCTCCCTTTTGCTGAATCAAATGTAACAGAGTCATTTAGGCACCCTTAGGGTAGATTAGAAGGTGGAACTCAAGCAGCATGTGGCATGGAAAGATGTGCAGTGTCTGCAGATAATGCTCAAACACTTCAAAGCTGAATCCTTACCTTTACAAATGGCATTAGCGAACAATAAGAATATCATGTTTTTCATAACCACAAACAAAAGATGGCATAGCACCCTCCAATGCTTACCTTGCATGAGGTAAAGGACCAGAAGCCACATAAAAATATGCTGGGATGTAACCCGTATCCACCAACGGCTGAATAACGGAAAAAACACAACCCGCACAATCCCCTTTCTAGTTAGTGACGTCCACGGGAATTCAGGCTTGGCTTTGGCAAATGTGGAGCCTTGAAAATACACAATGTATAGGTAGTTCAAATGGGAGTTCTAGCTAATGCTTTACTTGTAACTAAGGCTAAGATTTTGTAACAGAGGTCATGGAAGTCACAGAATCCATGACTTCCAGAGACCTCCATAACATTTTTCCTTCAGCCCTGAGACAGCAGGGATGGGGCTCCCCTGCAACTCCCAGCTGCTACTGTGGGAGGACCCCACAGCTCCCAGCCACCAGGGGCAGACTCCACATCTCCAAGTTGCTGCCAGTAGCAGGGGAAACCCTACGCTCTCAGCCATCACTGGAGCCCCAGCAGCAGTGGGTGCTGGACCCACCTCTCTCCCCATTTTGTCAGTGATTTTTAATAAAAATCAGGGACAGGTCACAGGCTTCCATGAATTTTTGGTTATTGCCCATGACTTTCACTAAATATAACTGATAATCTTAGCCTTACTTATAACTTCTTCCCTAGACAAAGGCAAACTCCCTCTAAAACACAGTATAATTTGAAATGGGAAAGAAAAACTTCAGCCACTCACCAGTTCCATCAATCCAAAAATCATATGAATCCCTTCTCCTCTCAGCCCACTTGCCCAGTCCCAACTACCTCTATCTTAAGTAAGCGGTCATCCACAACAAACCCCGCAATGACCACCCTTCACCCCTCCTCCCCCAAGCATTATCTACAACCTCAGCCCTTAGCTGATCATGCTGTGGTTCCAGCAAGCCTCCAGTCCCTCTGCCAGGTGTCACACTCTGGGCACTCTGTGTCCTCTAATGCTAACTTCTAGCACTGCTGACCCATGATCTAAATAGCTGTCCTTTCAGAAACCAGACAGTGGTATTAAATTATGTCAGACCTAGGTAAAAGGTAAGATATTCCTCTTCCCACCATTGTGTAAAGCAGACCTGTATGTCACATTTAACCTGGGGGCATTTGATACAACCTCTATTAGTCAAAGGATACCTACCTCTGATTAAGTCAACATCTATCAGGTCAGGCTGTATGTGGCCCTTTTTTTGGGGTTTGTTTTTGAAGCCCTGTAAATTTAAAAACAAAGCATTATTAATTTTTGTAGTGAATAGAAAAGACTGCCTGCATTTCCTTTACTCTGATCTCTCCAGAAACCATGATGATCTCCAGCACTATCAGGAACCTCATTCAATACTTCTAGTGCGCTTCTGTAGACAAGTTTATTAGTCAAAGATCCTATTTATATTTATTTATTTTAGCTCTCACTTAATATTTATTTTAAAACAAGAGCTGTACCCTGCAGGAACCACAGAGCCACTACCACCATTTCCTGGGGGTAAAGAGGAAAGAGGCCACTGCACCTGTGACTGGTCAGCTGACTCCCAGTTAATCTTAAAAGAGGGCACCTGGGCCCTGGAAAGGAGATAGGACAAGCCAGATACAGGAAGCATGGGTAAGAGCTGCCTGAGACTCAGACAGGAGCAGCAAGGAAGAGCTGGCAGAAGTTACTTAATGGAGCTTCAGGAGACCCTGTGGAGAGACCTGAGCTCAGATGGGAGCGTAACAGGACTACTGGTAGGGGTTTCCAGCTTTAGTCATTTCTTAACAAGCGGAAGGCTTGGCCAGTGACCTCTTGGAAAAAGAGGAAGATCCAAACTCACAAGCAGGAGGGTTGTTGCAGGAGGATAGATTGGCAGTAATAGGCAATGACATCACTTGTTAGTTAAAGGGTATAAAAAATAAACTTGGTGTTCATTGCTAATACCTACCTGACCAAGTTGGAGCTGACCAATATGGGTCTGAGCAGCCCTGGGTTTAACCAGTTTGTAAGTATCTTGATCAAATGCTTATAAATGTTTTGTTACTGTTTGGATTTAGTAAATTGCTTATTTTTTAGGCAAATTTAGAGAAATAGGGTAAATTCTGTTCAGCTTTTGGATTTAATAAAGGAACTTATGGTTAAATTAGAGTTGTGGTAGTATCCTGCATACATAACACCAATAGTTACCACTAGTCATTGAGTAATATCTGAAAATAGATTCAGTTCTTCAGGGCAGGGACTAGGTCTTTTCATTTGTTCTATAAAATACCTAGCACTTTTGGCAGTGTATAAAATAGTAAAGTTCAGATTGATTTTTCTCTTAAAGAAACTGTACTGTACAGTAAGTATATCTATGGCATGCAGTGCCTTTCATTGTGTGGGCTTCTGGCATTTGCATTAAGCAGAACTGGTGCAGCCACATCACAGGGGCCAATAAATGGCATGGGACAAACAGCAAATTAAAAGAACTTATATGAAAAAAATTACCTTCATCTCAGTCTGTTCTACAGACTTTTCCCATATCTGTTGGTCATAGGCTCCAATCTGAAAAAATAAATTCTTTACATGACAAAATCCTTCAATTTACAACAAACCAAAACAGGGTGGATAAAATTTGATTTAACAACCTGATTTTTTTTTTTTAATTTAATACAGGTAAATTTGAAATGACAACCTATGTTAAGGCCTTAAGTTACCATAATCTATTAGTGACTTAATATCAAAATATTTAGTACATATTTCCTACCAATTTTTTAAAATAGTCAAACTACTGAACTGCTGAAAATCACTGGCTAACTTGTCAAAGTGCTAAACCAGCTTTTGACAGCAGTAGGCTCTTCTGCAGGCAGATTTTCTTCATTTCAGTTTTAGTTCAGTTTAATGACTTGATTAATTCGTTTGAAGTTAAGAAACCAACTGGGAGTTGAAAAAGCAGGAAAGCTTGTTTCCCTCTTCCAATCTATAAATAAACCTAGGTGTGGGAGAATGAGATACATTAGTTATAAAATCTTGAACTACATGGTGACCAGAAACAATCAGTTCAAATACTTTAACTCAGCTAGTTATAAATTCAAAATATGTTTTGATTTTAAAAAATCGGTACCCAGAAAACTTAAGGTAGTTTTATTTAACTAAAAGCAATTTAAATGTTTTGTGCATTTTAACAATTTCTGATCAAATAGAGCTTGACACTAATCACAATTACATTTGCTTCTTGTTTACCAGATTTATTTAAGGTAAACTATAAATGAACAGGTAGAGATATAGCCTATCCTCCTGGCTTGCAAGAAGAAGCACTAAATGTAGCATATGTAATTTAATTCCCATATATTTAATATAATGGTTATATTTAGTTGCAAATCAACATTGTAATGCTTACAAATTAGAATCAACCTTTCTTTAGGAAAATAACTCAATTGCAAAACAATTATTGAAATCAAGGTTTCCTTCTTGAATTAAATCGTGATTAAAATCATTCACTGGTTTAAATTGAAGTAATTTCAATCACCCCTGCCAAAAAAAAACCTCAATTAAGATTAGAGACTATTACACATTAAATCAGGGGTTCTCAAACTGCAGGTCAGGACCCCTCAGGGGCTCAACGAGCTGTCAGCCTCTACCCTCAAGCCCTGCTTTGCCTCCAGCATTTATAATGGTGTTAAATATTAAAAAGTGTTTTTAATTTACAAGGGGGGGTTGCACTCAGAGGCTTGCTAATGTGAAAGGGGTCACCAGTACAAAAGTCTGAGAACCACCGCACTGATGTCTTGTTGCTTTCTGGGGATGTCTCAAATATAACTTGAAAATAAAGTAAAACAAAATGTCGTCATGCACAGCTGAAAATTTAATACAGTGGTATAAACTATTTTTTTTCATGCTATCTGAGAGCTGGATGACTTAGAGCACTGGCAGCTGGAAACATTAAAAAAAAAAATCAGACAACCATGCGTTGTGCTATTATAAATGAACATTAATAGTCACAACCGCCCCAGGGAGGCAGGTATCCCCCATCCCCAGTTTACGGATGAAGACAACGAAGCACAGGGAGGGTAAGTGATCTGTCCAAGCCCCTACAGCGGCCACGCGAGAAGAGGCTCGCTCCCCCTCCTAGCAAAGCCCGTGCAGGGACGGACGCTCTTGCCCAGCAGTGATTAAAGGGGGATTTGCAAACTGCAAGGCTGCCAGAGGGGCAGCTCTTCGCCCTATGACTGACCTTCTTCTGGTACCAGGCGATGGCATCTCTGCCACGTGCGGCCATCGGGCTCCTCAGCCACTGCCGGACGAGTGACCTGGAAGGAAACAGGGCAGAGTGCTGCCCTCACACAGGCCGGGCCGGAGGGGAACAGGCCGGGAGGGCAGGGATGGGGCTGCACCTGGCGCCGAAACCCCCCGAGGCCACAGCCACCGGCCTCCCGTCCCATGGCACCATCCCGTGTTTCCCAGGGGTGGGAATGACCTTCCCACCCGCCCCCACCACAGCCCCTCGCCCCCTCCCCGCCAACTGCTCGCCCTCCTCCCTTCCCCACCACAGCCCCAACCGCTCACCCCCACCACAGCCCCTCCTCCCCTCGCCGCCAACTGCTCTCCCTCCTCCCTTCCCCACCACCCTCCCTCGCCCCTCCCTGCCAACCGCTCACCCCCACCACAGCCCTCCCGCCCCCTTCCCCACCACAGCCCTCCCGCCCTTCGCCGCCAACCGCTCGCTCCCTCCCCGCTAACCGCTTGTCCCTGCCTCAGCCCCCCGCCCCAGTCAACCGCCCCCCCGCCAACCGCTCGCCCTCTTCCCCACCACCTGGCCCGCCCCTCCCATTTCTTCCGAGCCCCGCCTCACAAGGGCAGGTCCGGCTCCCGTCTAGCCCCCTCGCGGCCCCTCCTTACCCCCCCAGCCCAGCTTCGGCCTCGCCCCACGCGCTCTGCCCGGCGCTCTCCCTCCGGGGCTGAATGTTACCATGGAGACAGGAGAGAGCACGAGCCCGGATTGGAAAACAGCACTCGACTGCCTCTGCCTGGCTCTCCCACGGCCCCGCAGCTCCCCTCGAGCTGAGTCACCGAACGCGCAGGGCCGCTGAGGAGGGGGTGCAGACAGCACCAGCCGAACGCCGACCCAGGCTGTCTGCCCAGAACGCTGCCCGCGCCTGCGGCGACTTAGCTGGCCGGGGCGGAGCGCGAAGGGCCGGCGGGTGTTACTCCTTCAGGCTGGGCGGGGCTGTCCCACACCGCGCCCCCAGCGCCCCCAGCCCGGCGGCAGCAGCGGTGCCGTCACCGGGCCCCGCTCGCGCTACTTATGTCCCGGCTGCGCAGCGCGCCCCGCCCCGCCAGCACCTGCCAGGCGTGCGCGCCGCGCGCCCCTTCCCCCGCCGCAGCTGGGCCAACGCCTGGCTGCGCCCACCTCGGCTCAAGAGCTTCGCGCACGCGCCTGGGGCTGTAAGAGCAGCGCTGACAACTCAGCCCTGTCCCAGCTCCAACCTTCATAGAATATCAGGGTTGGAAGGGACCTCAGGAGGTATCTAGTCCAACCCCCTGCTCAAAGCAGGACCTAATCCCCAGACAGATTTTTGCCCCAGATCCCTCAATGGCCCCCTGAAGGATTGAACTCACAACCCTGGGTTTAGTAGGCCAATGCTCAAACCACTGAGCTATCCCTCCCCTCGTTCACCATGCTCTGTCCTGCCCCTATGCCGGCCCGAGAGCTCCGCCTGGAGCTTTTCTGCGAGCCTCAGCCTAGCCGAGAGCTGCACGTTCTGTTAAAGCCACTCTGTGGGTGCGGGTGCTGTACTTTAACTCAGCACAATGCTGTCACTCATGGTGCGAGTTAGTACAGCCTCAAACACAGGGAACAGAGGCAGAATGTACATCAGCAACAGCCGTGCACACTTACAAACCGAGGATCAGAGGTGGATTAGGGGTTTGTGGGGCCCTGGGCCAGAGCAAGGGGGGCCCCACCCCACCCCTTAAGCCTGCAGTCCTGTCCCCCCCTGCCCGTCCGGTGCTCCTGCCAGCGGGGCAGGGGCTTGCCCTGCCCTGTCTGCCGGGTGCGCCTGCCCGGGAGCAGGGGCAGTGCAGGGGTGCTTCCACCCCTCCACAGCAGAAGCACCAGTCAGGGTGCCTATTTTTCCAAGGGCCCCCCAATTGCATTGGCCCAGTGGTTAATCCGCCACTGGAGAGGATTAGCCCAGAGTGAGCCTTAGTACAGAACCAGGACTGCAGGCAGTAGGCACATATACACAGAAGCAGGTACAGTGTAGTCTTTAAGAGTAGCAAACAAAAAAGCATGTCTCAACTATAAGCTTTTTAGTTCTGATTTCTTTGAGAGCTTTTGTTTTATGGTGTATAAGGCACTGAATTGAAGAAGAAGATGAGTCTTAATGGTAGCAAAAATTGTACTGAAATAGTAAGCAACTTATACCACACTAAAGAGTGATTAAAGATCAGATATAAATTGGGCACAGGTAGGTGTTGTACAAGATGGACCTTGCATATACACTAGCTCAGTAATGAAAACAAAAGGATCATATAGCAAAGTTGCCAAAGAAAGGAGACCTCAGTCAACATCAACCCTGGAGGGGCATTTAATTGCTGTCTAGCCCACATAAAGTATTTACACGTATTCTAAACAGAATAAAGAAAGGGATAGATTCAAGGTTATGACAAGAACAGACGAAGTTCAGATAGGAGAAATCACGTATAGATCAAATAGCAACCTTATGTATCATCATAGAACTGTCGACCAAAGGGCAGTCACTACTTTATTGGAATATTATAGATTTCCAAAAAGTCGTTGATACAGTGGATAGAAGTTTTATGGAAGTTGCTATGCCACTATGTAATCCGTCAGAAATTTGTGACTATCATTCAGAGCGTCTATGAAAATATGACCTGCCTAGTAATACATAACCAAACTGACTAAGCCAGGGGTTCTCATGCTTCATAGCACCATGACCCCCTTCTGATAAAAAAAAAAAAAATACATGACCCCCAGAAGTCAGGACTAAAGCCTGAACCCCACTGCCGGGGGAGGGGGCAAAGCCCCAGGCACGGGGCCTGTAACCTGAGCCCTGCCGCCCAGGGTTGGAGCCCTTGGGCTTCGGCCCCGGGAGGCTGGGCTTTGGCTCCGGGCCCCAGCAACTCTAAGCCAGCCCTGGCAACCCCATTAAAATGGGGTGGTGACCCACTTTGGGGTCCCAAACCACAGTTTGAGACCCGGTGGACTAAGCCATTTGAGGTTAGTATACTCATTAGCCAGTGTGTTCCATCTACAAAAATAGCTCCATCTTCTTGTCCGGATCTCAGATGCTTTACATAGTTTACAAGCAGTGTCAAAATGCTGTATGGTTGTAAAAGTAAGCATTCCATTTTCAGCCAAGATTTTGCTAATTAAGAAAATACAAGAGTTATAGAAACTATGAAATACAAGAATAGTCTTTAAATAGGTTTAAAAAAATCCTCAAAAGATAGCAGCCAAAAATGTAGGACAAACTAGATTCTAGAATTTTTATACCTACTTTTAGTTAGCATTTGTTATATACGTTGTGTATTGTTTAAACTTGTACACATGCCAGAAACCCTTTAAAAAACATTCAAAATCCCCCTGCATTAAATTAGTTTAATGACTTGTGTTTTCAGATAGAATGGTGGAGGGGGAAAGTGAGAAATTGACATTAGCTGACAGAACTGTACCTAACAGTTTAGCATTCTGAAAAGTAGTTTGGAAATAATACTTAATTCAGTCGAGTCACTAAGGAGTTTGTTTTTTTTAAATGCTGCATAACGGTGAAGTTAACTTTCTCCACATAGCAGAGAGTGAGTTATTAGCATGAACATGCTCTTTCAAGTAATTTAGGTTCAATAGGGACAGTTTTTCTGAGGGGAAAAAAGGAAACACTGGTTTGTTAAATTTTTAGGAGGATGTTCACTGTGGAGTTCAAGTCATTACTTGTCATTTTAGCAGCTTAACCCGGAACAATATTGTATTTTTAATTATGATCTTCAGTTTAATAGTGCATAGCTTTTTCATGCCTTTTTCACTGTTTTTATGCTACTGATCTAACATTACCTGTCACTTATGGCTCTCTGTGTTTGTAACTCCAGCAAAAAATTGCTACTCTGATAAAAGTCCAAGAATCTTGTACAAACCATACTTTTTTGAATTTTTGAATTTAAATGCCAGTCACAGTATATTTGCAAAATACATTTTCACCATGTCAAAGGATCCACAAGTGGCTCTCAGGAGGAAACTATTCTCTATTTAAAGTCAATAGAACAATTTGGAATCCACACATTGCCTGAGAAAAGTGATTCTGATCAACGAAATAGCTTAATTAACATTGCACAACCATCAAAACTATTGCTGCTCTTCTTTCCGAAGGCATGCACATCTGAAGCTATGCTATCTCATGAATAGTTTACTGGTCCAGATGAAATTCTGTGGTGTGCCAACAACAGAAACAGTGCTCTACGTTTGCATGCTTTAGCATGAAAGTTAGAGAACTGTGATAAATGTAAGTTACACTATGCTGCTTTGCCACATACAAATAGCACTATGAGTGAAAAGCCACTATTTCACAGAACGTAGTGGAGACAGTGTTCTACAAGTTTTACCTGCTGTTGTAGTGGCCAGTCAGTTCCCTGTAGGCAGACTATAGATCAGCAGCAGTCCTGCATGTGCAGATTCAGCAGAGAATTTCCTCCACTTTGAAATATTGACTCACCATCAGTTCAAATTTTTGCCATACACTTTTACTAAGGTTAAGTAAAATATCCAAGGATGTACAGGACTTCCTGTGGGGAGAGAAGTATTGTTATACAGTGTTCAAACTGGAGTAGATTGTAGGATTGGGATAAATCCATTGTAGGGCTGTTTGGGGTTTAACACATTCCACACAAAGATGGACTACAAGCCGTCAGGAACAGTATCCCCGATAATGTCACGGCAAACCTGGTGGCTGAACTTTGTAACTTTGTCCTCACCCATAACTATTTCACATTTGGGGACAATGTGTACCTTCAAATCAGCGGCACTGCTATGGGCACCCGCATGGCCCCACACTATGCCAACATTTTTATGGCTGACTTAGAACAATGCTTCCTCAGCTCTCGTCCCCTAACGCCCCTACTCTACTTGCGCTACATTGATGACATCTTCATCATCTGGACCCATGGAAAAGAAGCCCTTGAGGAATTCCATCATGATTTCAACAATTTCCACCCCACCATCAACCTCAGCCTGGACCAGTCCACACAAGAGATCCACTTCCTGGACACTACAGTACTAATAAACGATGGCCACATAAACACCACCCTATACCGGAAACCTACTGACCGCTATACTTACCTACATGCCTCCAGCTTTCATCCAGACCACACCACTCGATTCATTGTCTACAGCCAAGCTCTACGATACAATCGCATTTGCTCCAACCCCTCAGACAGAGACAAACACCTACAAGATCTCTATCAAGCGTTCTTACAACTACAATACCCACCTGCTGAAGTGAAAAAACAGATTGACAGAGCCAGAAGAGTACCCAGAAGTCACCTACTACAGGACAGGCCCAACAAAGAAAGTAACAGAACGCCACTAGCCATCACCTACAGCCCCCAACTAAAACCTCTCCAGCGCATCATCAAGGATCTACAACCTATCCTGAAGGACGATCCATCACTCTCACAGATCTTGGGAGACAGGCCAGTCCTTGCTTACAGACAGCCCCCAAACCTGAAGCAAATACTCACCAGCAACCACACACCACACAACAAAAACACTAACCCAGGAACCTATCCTTGCAACAAAGCCCGTTGCCAACTCTGTCCACATATCTATTCAGGGGATACCATCATAGGACCTAATCACATCAGCCACACTATCAGAGGCTCGTTCACCTGCACATCTACCAATGTGATATATGCCAGCAATG
The DNA here is from genome assembly GCA_003942145.1 of Platysternon megacephalum. NCBI lineage: Eukaryota > Metazoa > Chordata > Testudines > Platysternidae > Platysternon > Platysternon megacephalum. The sequence goes on from QXTE01000142.1 coordinate 3,917,788, forward strand.
CCCCTCTGCCATGTACATTGGCCAAACCGGACAGTCTCTACGTAAAAGAATAAATGGACACAAATCAGACGTCAAGAATTATAACATTCAAAAGCCAGTTGGAGAACACTTCAATCTCCCTGGACACTCGATTACAGACCTAAAAGTCGCAGTATTACAACAAAAAAACTTCAAAAACAGACTCCAACGAGAGACAGCTGAATTGGAATTAATTTGCAAATTGGACACCATTAAATTAGGTTTGAATAAAGACTGGGAGGGGATGGGTCATTACACAAAGTAAAACTATTTCCCCATGCTTATTTCCCCCCCCAGTTCCTCATCTCTCCTTGTCAATTGCCGGAAATGGGCCATTTTCATTACCACTACAAACAGGTTTTTTTCTCTCCTGCTGGTAAACGCTCACCTTAACTGATCACTCTACTTATAGTGTGTATAGTAACACCCATTGTTTCATGTTCTCTGTGTATATATATAGATAGATCTTCCTACTGTACTTTCCACTACATGCGTCTGATGAAGTGGGCTGTAGCCCACGAAAGCCTATGCTCAAATAAATTGGTTAGTCTCTAAGGTGCCACAAGTCCTCCTGTTCTTTTTGCGGATACAGACTAACACGGCTGCTACTCTGAAACCTACCATTTGGTACAGTTTGGCGCATTCTAAAGCCAGAAATTGTCTCTAAAATACTTCGAAAGAGCAAGAGATCATCAACATCATCATCATCCCTGGCAGGGATGGTCTGTAGTATCTGGAGACAGGATAGGGAATTGTAGCAGAGGCCTCATAACTTAAAAAACAAACCTTGCAGAGGTTTTAGTTCCATTAGAGCTGTTGGCCACCTTTCCCACACTGCCATTATATGCAACACATAGCAACCATAGTTTCTCTTTCTCCCCTCCTAGATAAAAGGTACAGTGATTGCAGGCTTTAGTTTTCTACCTCTTAATTAGGATATGAAATTAAACATTTTATAATAGTCGCTAACTCTGTCTGCTTTGAAGTAGCTTAGATTTTGTTTTTCTGGACTACTAAGAGATTGTAACAACCTCATTTTGAGAGTATGATGTTACACACACCCAGCATTTAGCAGACATTACTAGAAAGATCCCCCTAAATTTCTTTTATCCTTACATATTTTGTCTGACTAGGACATACACCTGATGGGGCCATTTTCCCCATTCCCATCCACAAGCCACCATATTTTCCTGCTTTTAAAAGCCAATTCTCAGGATTCTTAGTTTACCTGTACCTGCAGCATGCTTCAAAGTGATCCCAGTGCAACACTAGCTAACCACTGGAGATATAAAAGGAAGGTGAGAGGAGGCATGGGGACAAAATCAACCTCTGATACTGCCAGTGTTACTGATCTTTGAAGAAAGCGTTCAGACGTATCTAGAGGAGAGGATAGTTTTATATTCTAAACATTTGCAGTTGCTCAGAAGACAGGAGTTATTGCTATTAATTTAAAGAAATTTAAATAACGAGGGACTGAAGTAAAGGACGAAATCAGGTTTATTAAAAAAATACTTTACAGGAAAAAAATCTATGCATTCCATTGTACTATTTTACAAAGAAATAGCTTAACAGTTTGACACGCTTGTACAGTCAGCTACTAAAAGAAATACACTGGTTAGAGGATTATTCACATAGAGGTTCTGTTTACACTACACATTATAAAAACCTCTTTAAAACTTTTCTGTTAAATGTCAATAAATATACTAGGGTCGCACAAAGCAAACAGTCTTCCAGGCAATTGTACATGTCCTCTGTATGCAAACAACTTAGACACATTAAAACCCACAGAAAATATATTAGCTGCCAATCAAATTAAATCACAAAATCATATAAGAAATCTCTTTACATGTTGTACAAAGAAATTAGAAGTATAAGTATTTCTTTAGACAATTGAAGAGTGCTATAATAATATTAGCTCCTCAGCTACATGTGCTATTTGATCATAACAATTATTTATATTACTGGAAGGTAATGTAAGGCTATAACATTGTTGGGAAATCTTCTTTTAGACCAACGTAAGTTAATTTACAGTACAAGCCTTCAGGTGAAAAAAGGTCCCTTTTCAGGAGCTGAAGATAATGTCCCTCCCACACCTCGTGCCCTTTGAAAACAACCAATATGGCTACATACACTTAGCATTTATAACAATAAATGTAAAGTGCTTATCACTCAGTAAAATTTAAGCATGTGAATGGCAGAATGAGCAAAATGAAGGACTTGAACTCCCATTCATCCTGCAGCTCTGACAAAATAGAATTATGTAGAGACTGGGACTAAGTACTCATGTAGGAAAACAGTTGACAGATTAACAGTTTTTCTATATGGCAAAAGGTATCGATTAATAACTACTTTATTACATAGCCCCGGAGAACACTTTAGTGAGTGTTCCATCTTCTTGGAAGAAAACATGTCAACAATAGAGAATTGAACTATTGGCTTCACAAAGTACTTTTAAAACAGGTCAAGTTTCTGCACAGAAAGAATTAGGACACCCAAGGAAGAGGAAAATGTGATATTATAATTATTAGACATTTCTCATATTTAGAGTTTCAATTTGGCTAACTGATCTCTGGCACAACATGGCCCTTCACCTTTATCCCAGTTTATAGTTTTCCTTGGCTGCTAATAAAGGAATTGTAAGCTGTGCTTAAAACAGAAGTCAAGCCTAGGTTTCCATCTTAGGCTATGTCTACACTACCGCAGCAAGTCAACCTATGCTACGCAACTCCAGCTACGTGAATAATGTAGCTGGAGTCGACGTACCTTAGGTTGAGTTACTGCGAGGTCTACACCACGGGGGGTTGACGGGAGAAAATCTCCCGTCGACTTACCTTACTCTTCTCGTTGGGGGTAGACTACAGGGGTCGACTGGAGAGCGATCTGCAGTCGATTTGGCAGGTCTTTACTAGACCCGCTAAATCGACCGCCAGTGGATCAATCTCGGAGCGTCGATCCCGGCTGCAGTGTAGACCTGCCCTTACAGCTAGTTATGCTCTCTAGTATCATGTCCCTGGACTACTGCTGTTAAAAATCTGACTTGGTTTCAAGGCGAGAGAGTATTACAAATTTCAGTTCCAGACTTCAATCAAACCCCTAGGTTTCTAAAAGACAGGGCAGATCTTCAGTGGAGCTATGATGATTTACCCCCACCAAAGTTAATGGAATTATTATAAACACCAGCTGACCTGATGTATCAATGAATTCTAGAGGAATATAATCAAAATATGACAAGGATTGTTCTGAAATTTATTCCATCTTTATGTATGGCTCTATTTCATCATATCTGTAAGTCCTCAGTCTACTGACAGCTGTTGATATAATGATATATTCTTACCAATTGAATTTGAGATATGCTTGCATAAAAAGTATAGGCATTAAATTATCACTGAATTTAATGAGCTATCTTCTGAAATCTTTGAGTGATAAGTCAATCAGAAATTGCCATTTCCCACCAATTACTTGCAAATATTTTACTCTTAAGACTAGCCAAAGATTTGACTTGCCCAATATTATACTGAAAAGATTAACTTGTCCATCTGTCACTTGATTTCTCACAAAGCACAAATATGACATCTGTATTCTTCATATTTGTTATTCAGTAAGCCATTTGTAGTGCTGACCAGTTTAGAGTACTGCACATCCGAAGGTATTATTCCAACTGTAATTCACTGATTTCAGAACTATAGATACAATCTAATGGGCAACAGATTTAGCCATTGATTTCATAAGCAATTCTTTCCATACCTATATTTAGAGATGAGCTGGAAGAATCAAGTTTGGAAGAAGTGTGGTAATTTTGGATTTTGCAAATGTTTCAAAAGTTGCATTAGTACAGTGTTTCTCAAACTGGGGCCGCCGCTTGTGTAGGGAAAGCCCCTGGCGGGCCGGGCCTGTTTGACCTGCCCCGTCCGCAGGTCCAGCTCCCACTGGCTGCGGTTCACCACTCCAGGCCAATGGGGGCTGCTGGAAGCGGCGCGGGCTGAGGGACGTACTGGCCGCATTTTCCAGAAGCTCCCATTGGCCTGGAGCGGCGAACCGCGGCCAGTGGGAGCCGCAATCGGACGGACCTGTGGACGGGACAGGTAAACAAACCGGCCAGGCCCGCCAGGGGCTTTCCATACACAAGCGGCGGCCCCAGTTTGAGAAACACTGACTTAGTATTTCATTAAAGATTAAAATTTGAACAGGCAAAATTAAGAAAAAAGTTATAAAATTGAAAGCTTCATGAAATTTTATCTGAAACAAAAATCTATTAATCTCTACCACAGGCTTACAAATAACAGCAAAAGAATAGCAACATCATCCAAATCATTCTATGACTAATGTATAATGAAGAGGAGGACATCAACTTGACTAAGTTTTGAACTAGTAAACTAAGTGAGTAAAAGGAAAGTATGGTACAGTGGTTAAAGGCATTCAATCCACAGAAGTAAAAGAGTGAGAAGCACTTTCTTGATACTTTAGAAATAATTGATTATTTCACACAAGTAGGATACTGTTTTGAAAGCAGTGTGAAGCACTCTGCTGGTCTACTGTACGCATTAGTTTAAAAGCATGCTATTTAATATAGTTTACAGAGAGATACTTCCAATACACATTTACAAATGATATGTCTCTTTTCATTTTATTTCAAGCTCTAAAGGAATACAAATAAAAAATAATGGTGCATCGTGCGTCTTAAATTGTGAACCTTTTTAGCCTAAGTATGTTTAATTTTTGCATTTTAAGAGATATGGGGAGAATTGGTTTTATAAAGGGATGAACAGCTTTCCCTTCAATTGTAAGGTCTTTGAAGATATGTCAGTTCCTGAGTGATTCTACACAGTGCTGACTGTCAAGGGACAATCACCTTATTAGTTAGCAATGACTTAGAGATGATGATACCATCTTTGACATGGCCAGTGAATACCACATGGGAGAAGGGAAATGAGCACTTGGAAGACAAGCAGAGTGAGTTAAAAAAGAAAGGGAAAATAACACTAACATGATATTAACCAGCGTGAAGATGAAAGAGGCACTGAAACCAATATTGCCTGTGAAGAATTTTACTTTGCACAACCCATTAAAGCTCTATAAAATTCTTCTCAACAAAAAAGTGGGGAAAATGCCAGAGAACAGAGGGCCTGTTTCTGAACCAGCTTTGATCATCTAGAATTTTTGCTAAAATTAAATTATACCCCTGCATGAATCATATTACTTTTCATAAAAGCTTTCCATTCTAACACCTTATTTACACAGATTACTAAACAAGTCACCACCACTTCAATCTGTAAATTAGTCTGAAATATTTTCTAATTTGTCTTCATTTTTGTACTGAAGACAATACGTACATATACATATATAAGGAGTAATACAGATTCTAACTAATCACTGCAGTATTTTCTGATGATTATTTTGCTATCAGTTTAAAATTGTGACCTCTACATTGAGGTGCTAAGATGCATATAAGTCTACACAAAACAATATTGCACAAAGTAATATTTATAATAACAGATTAACATATTTCAGAACCTTTTTAAAGAGAAGATTCATAATTGATATTTAAAAGATGCACCCAGAACTAATAACACAGCATCTTTTCTTTTCCTTATTCTAATATAGTGTTAGAAATCTCTCTCCGGTCCCAGTGAGGATTAGAACAATGAAGTTGTCTGGGGACAACTTCAGTGGCACCAAAATCAAGTTTGTATCCTAGGTGTGGGGGGAACTCTTCTTTCTGATGACTAGAAAAGACAGTTGTTATATAAGTGGTGAGTGAAAGTCAAATACAGATCACACAAACATTCAGAAATATCATAAGACTATAAAAAAAACTATGTCAGCAGATGACACTCAACAAATTAGCTTGTATCACTGATTTTTCAAACACAGCACCAGGGTACCCAAGAGCTACAAGTGGAAACAGCAACCCAATGCCATAATATTTTATTTTGAAATAGCAATACAGAACTTCAGAGAATAAGGACAACCAATATAAATCGGTTATCACTGACCCAACTCTATTAGATTAAGTGCATCAGTACCAGGGAAAGGATGTTTTCCATCAGATGCTTATTGTGAATTTATCAAAACAAGCTGCCACGGTTGTTAGTATTTTAATGCTTTAAAGTGCTCAGAAAAGAATGCAGTTACCTCCATGAGACTGCCTTTAAAAAAAATTAACACTAGAATTAGTCGTGTTCAGGAAAGATGTATTTAGGAAGCAAAATCCTCACATCAAACATTACAAGCAGTACTATGGAAAGTGTTGTGTCTAAGTGATTACATTTCAACAGGATAAGATGTCACACTTCACCTTTTTATGAACTGTTTTAACAATTAAAAATTAAAAGATCTATACATCTAGTAATTTGAGTATCCACCACGAATTTAAGAACAGACAGACCAAAACATCACTGATCATCAAAAGTGCTGTGCTTTCTCTTTGATTTTAGCAATTAAAATCAGATGGGAGAGTCTTCTACAGAAGCCCTCCTTTTATGGTGAAGGCTAAAGAAAAAATTAAGTAGGGGGATTAGATTTACCAAGATAGTTCAATGATTTTTAGTGCCTGGAGGAATTCCATTCTGATTTTGATGAGGAGATATTGAATTATTACCTCATTAAACAGAAAGAAGTGGTAGACCACTATTACATGCTGTACTATGGGAGTAAAATACAACTTGATCTTTTGCATAATCTGTGTAAAAAAGATATGCTTGACATTTTGGAATGTCACCTTTCTTTATAGAATTATAGGCAAGATTTCTCCAATAAAACATAAGCAAGTTATAAAACTATAACTTCACATCAAAATTTTAAAAAGTTGTTAAAAAATGTGTTTGACTATGTACATATCACACAGAAGAGTCTGTGTGATCCTGTGGATTATGTTGCTGATCAGATTCTAGTTTAAAAACTGGAAGAGGCTGGGCCACCTGATCTGGTTGCAGAACGAGTCCCGATATTGATGAAATTAAGGAGGAGGAGGATGGTGCCCCTGTTGTAAGCTGCATTTCTACACCTGGTTCCTCAGACTCTGTTTTTACACTCACACATTGGGGTTCACCTTCTGACTCTGTCTTTTCAGGGATATTACTGTTCATGTTTGAATTGCTTTCTGCATTTTGAGAAGACTGCCCCACAGGATGGTACTGTTTGAGCCTTATATGCCAGGCTAAACTGCAGACCGCTGACACTGTTTTGAACTGATGAATGACATTTCTAGGGATGAAGTAGATGTCATTGTCACACAGCTGGATTCTAGCATAGCGAATGCCTTCCCGTCTCATTTGGTTTAGCTTGGCTTCATCCACCCATTGAACACACTGAGGGGAAGAAAGGGGAAGGTTACTGCTAAGCTGTATGCAGGGTCCAAAGCTGGGCATCCACTTAGATAGAAGAGTACACTTTCAGTCCAGCGACCTATTTGATTGTGACTACTCTTTAAAGAATACAACTTCAGTTAAGAAGCTACTTGCAGCAAGAACAAATCTTTAATGTTTCATTATGAAGTGCTGTGCGCACCTATGAGGTAACAAATAATGACCCATTGCCACAGCATTATGGGGTCACAGGCAGGTCTTAAAACTAGAATTAGAGCTTCAGTAAGAAGCTTTTGACCTGGCATTACCAGACAGAGCTGGGTGTGGTTGGTCTGGTACTAGGAGACCAAAACTCCAACTCTTTAGCATCATATTGGGGGGGGGAGAGGGAGAAGAGGGAAGAGTTAGAGGCATGTGTGCACAGTAAATCCTTACCCAGTTTAGAATTATTTCTGCAGCACACACCATATCTTAGACATTTCACAATATTACTGTCTTGCAGGAGACCAGCTACTCAAGAGGCTCCAACGCTTTATGGTGCCAGACAGACATGGTTTATGCCAGAAGGAGTCTGAAGCAAGTGGGGGGGAATGGAAACCCAAATTATGTGAAATTCCTGTAACCCATACTCAAGACTTCTTGGTTCATTGTCTCATGAAGAAAGGAGCTTTGTGACACTTGGTCATGCTAGGATCAAAACCCATGACCCTCTTGTGGTGAGCCTGCCACCACTAAAACAAGAACTAGAGATAAATAGCTCTAGTCACAAGCCTAGAACCACATCTGAGACACCCACTATTTCTACCTTTATTTCAAACATTTGACTAACACTAATTTTAAAAAAATCCATAAATATGCTGCTTTTGAAGCTATTTCCAAAATGCTGGAAATAAGTTGCAACTAGGGAACACAGTACCTGTGACACTGGAGGTTCATGCAAGTCTAACTGAAGTCTCTGTACCACATCAGTGAAGTCTTCAGCATGGAAACAAACCACATCTTTGGTTATTCGAGGTTGGACACTCCTAGAGATGAAGATTGTCAAGACTGAGTTTTAAAGAATTGTGGTTACAGCTCTGGAAAGCAAGAGTTACCATAAAGAAAATACCTATTATATAGTTTTCTACTGGGTAATAAGTCTCTCAGCATCACAACTAGTACAACAACATTAGTGTATGCATATTCTTTAGACTCCACAGATCCTACCTCACTTCCTGAATTGCTTCATTTTATCTTTGACTTGAACTTTACATAGCAAAAGAGACTGCATTAGGGCTCCAGGGGGCTAGGTTCAATTCCAAACTCTGCCACAGACTTCCTGTGTGACTTCTGAAAAGTCACTCTGCCTCAATACTCCTATTTTATAATTGGGCTAGTATCTATATTTTAAAGGAATATTGGAAAGAAAAATGTGTAAGACACTCAGATACTCTGGTGATGGGGACCATATAAGTAGATATTGCTTGTTCAATGGATCTGAAATATAGGGCAAGGGAAACATTGGCACTGCTTATTTATCTTAATCTTGGCCAATATTGTTGCTGATGACACTGTTCCTGCTGTCCAATTTCTACTGTAATTGCTACAGACAAGATTACCAACTCAAAGCTTGTGATTTCTTCCCAGGACTTAGTTACCAGCAATGCCCTGCATCCGGGAGGTGCAAAAATATTGTCAGTACCATCACAAATGAACAATTGACCTGACAATATTCTGTTTATGGAATTGAACTTACGTTATAATCAATTAGGAGATGAAGGAAAAGACATGCAGGATGCACCAGATACAGTGGCCTACACTGCATATCATGCAAGCGCTCTGCAAACTACTCCATGTTAATACAGTTTTTGCGCTGGACTCAGGAGGGAGAAGGAAGTAGGGGTAAAAGTTGCCAGAGATATGTATTTACTAGATGATGTTTTACAGACTTTACACAGCATTTGAATAGTCACAAGTCATTTGTTTAAAACCAATTTATACAACTAGGCTGCTATTCAACCGACACTTCACATTTTCTCCCTTTTATAAAGGGAAGTCAGTCTCAAATCCAACTGGAGTGATTACAAAATTCAGTCACACTTACCATTCACCAAACTGTACCGCTTTCAGCACTCCTACAGCAGCTGTACTCTGCCAATCAAACCCCTGACCTACATGATCAGCATGGGCTCTTGTTCGGTCTTCAAAGAGAACTTCACGGGGCTCACTGGTCCGAGGTAGGTATTGGAGGTTTTTTATTTCGTTCATTGATCTATAAAGTGGGGTGAAGAGAGGAGAAAAAAGGATGTTCCAGACTACTCAGAGACGAGATGAATGGTACAGCTTTCTTATCTGGAAATGTATTAAGGTAATTTTGAAGAAATATTGCTAGTGTCCTGTAGCATTCAAAATCCAAGACCAAAAATGCTCCCTTTGCTTTTGCTATATGTATTACGTATCAAATTGGTATTCAAAGATTTAAGTATAGTTAGTGCTGCAGATCTGTCATGGCATTTTTTTAAATTAAAGTCACAGAGCAGTCATGGTAAATTTAGTAAGAGTCATGGATATAGTGACTGCTCTGAGATTTTTGATAAAAGATACCCGGACAAATGAAGGGGCACCAACCACCTCCAGCAGCACCCTCCAACCAAGAACTGCAGCCCTCATCCCAGCCTGGTGCGGAGGGGAGGACTGTGGTGGGGGGATGGGACTGGAGAGTGAGCCACCCTGCACTCATCCCAAGCAGCAGCAACTCCTGTATCTCTGAGGGCTGGGCCCCAGGATTGAGAGGGAGCCTGTCCCACACTCACCTCATGCCTGGGCTTTGGTGGCTCCTGTGCTGGGTAGGGCTGAGCCTGGCTCCCCGCTCTGGGCATTGCGAGTTGGTATGCCAGGTCGCAGTGCCACCCAGGTTTGACCCACCTCCCATCCCCACCATGACGGAGGGACGACTGGATCAAACCTGAGCGGTTCTGTGACCCCGTGCAGCTGATTGCAACGTCTGGAGCTGGGAGCCACGGCCAGCCCTGCAGGACATGAGCAGCTGGTATGGAGTGAATCACAGACATAAAAAAAACAAACAACAACAAATGGGGAAATCTTGCTATACGTGACTTGTGTCCTGCTGTTACAAATCTATACCTCTAACTAGTCTAGATAGATTTAATCCAGATTGAGGAAAAGACAACAATTAAAAAGTACATTAGGTATACTATATATTTGGAAAAATGTGAACTCTTTAGTCAGCCTCTGAACAGTCACATTGGGATGTTTTATTATCCTTTGAACTACAAGAATTGTGCCATACTTAAACATTTCAATTTAAAATACAGACCCTTAAAAATATTAAGTTATCTAGAGAGAACATATTGGGTTTTCTGCTTAAAGCTGTGATGAAAACATGATTCCAATTATTTCTCTCCCCAAGATTGGTTGCACAAAACACTCCCAAGGAAAATTGAAGGTAAATTTGCCTCTTGGATTTCAAGCAGATGGTGGGAGGTAGATGTTAATGGTTTTCCTCAGAACTTAAAAATTACAGTTTAGAGATTAAAATAAAAAGCAATTTAAGCAAAATTAACACTACTAACAATTAATTTATAACTGCAGAGTTAGATTGTCTATGTGCAGTTTCCTTGGACTCTAGAGGATGGAAGGCTTTGTCAAAGCAATTTAAACTACAGCTGTGTGGTTTATCAAAGTGTTAGACAAAAAACTGTCATCGGCAAGAGCAATTTTAAAGATTCACAATCAAAGCTTTATTTTTATTTTTTTTAAGAGGACAAGAATATTTCTCTAAAAAATTCTCTTTGGCAAAAAAATTATAGCCTTCGTTTCCCCACCCAGTTACAAAATAATGGCATAATTTTGTGCTTGCTGGCTTCAGCACAGTGCTGAAAATGTTTGTCATTTGCTACTGTAAAACAGTGACGGGAAGTCATGAGTTATAGTGAGATGGTACCCTCAAATAGTAACCTTTTAAAAAAAGTTATTGGAATAATGGATTTAGTTTTGTGTTTTAGATATAGTGGAATATAAAGCCAGAGAATAGACCTTACCAATACAACATTTCAATGAGGGCAGCTGAGGAGATTTAAGTAGTTAAGAGAACATTCCTCTGGAATACAGCATTTCTTGAGAAGGCAACCCATACCAAGACTACTTAAATAACTAGCATTAGGACCAGCCTTTAATGCAGTGTAGGGACTTCTGCACTGTGTTGGAGAAGTACACCAAATATTAGCTTTTTCACAGACAGAAGTAGGAAGCAGACAACAGGGGATGGATCACTTAATGATTGCCTGTTCTGTTCATTCCCTCTGAAGCACCTGGCATTGACCACTGTTGGAAAACAGAATACTGGTCTAGATGGACCACTGATCTGACCCAGTATGGCCGTTCTTATGTTCAGGAACCCAAGAGATCTGTCAAACAGGCAATACATAATGCTGTCAACCTCAAGGAAACCTTGAACTCAAATGCACTTATCTGGAACACAGGCAACATGTTAGTTTGGCTTAAATAACTGGATTGCTTGCTTCTAAAGCACAAGGAATGAAGTCACATGGGAAATTTAAGAAAGCCATGAAGTTTACCTTTGAAAGACTAATTTCACACACAGTAAGGACCAACATTAAGACCTTAGGATAGTACTTTATCTAGCTGTAGTTTTCTTTTCTATTAAAGGAAAATAATGTTACCGGCGCCGTTTGAATGGTGATTTTGGCATATCTGCTGTCGGGATCATCTGTTCTCCTGGTCTCACCCACATAATGGGGCCATCATCACTTTGTGACCTGCACTGAAGCTGGAGGCTAGAAAGAGTGCCCCAGGGCAAAGTCATCTAAAAACAGGAACACAAAAAGCTATGTCAAATGGACAACAGTTAAAATTTTAATAAGCACTGGCTCAAGTTCATTACCAAGAGAACTATATACCAAACTTTATTCTTAGAGATGAAACATTGTATTCCACCAGCGATATACAGCTCTACCTCGATATAACGCTGTCCTCAGGAGCCAAAAAATCTTACCGTGTTATAGGTGAAACCGCGTTATATCGAACTTGCTTTGAGCCGCCGGAGTGCGCAGCCCCGCCCCCCCCCGAACACTGCTTTACCGTGTTATATCTGAATTCGTGTTATATTGGGTCGCGTTATATCGGGGGTAGAGGTGTAGTTAACTTATTCAGCTTTTAGAGAGTAGGCCATTGTGAAACACACATGCAACAAGAGCCCAATAATTTCTCCAGTTAAATAACTGATTGCTGTAGCCTCTAAATTAATCTCCTTTCAATATCTACTTCTTTGAACAGAGGGTAGATTTTATCAGCATCCTCAGTAAGGTAGTTTGAAAGTTCATCACCATCTGAATGGAGAAGCTGTACCTAAATTCTCTCATTATTTAGCAACTTGAAGTTGTAAATTAGAAGTGTTAAGACATTTATGCTTGATAATAATTTAAACAAAACACTATAACAGTATAATGCTCACTCTCAGAAATGGAGATTCCTCCAACATATCAAGAAATTCTGGGAAGTAGTCACCAACTTCTTCATCTACTGCTCCAACAAGACTTATCTGCCGCATCGGACCTGCTCTGTAGGTTCCACAGCAGTATGTTCTATTGACCTGAGTGGTCAGAAAGAGAAAAGACAAAATGAGACACATTGTTCCATGACAGGAAATTAAAGTTTATTAAATCAGTGTTTCAGACTGCAATGTAGTTTACATTCAAATCCAGGACCTCTTTACATACTTGAGAGCAGTTAGTATCTTTAGAGTACATGAAGAAGCTGTTCAATGTCAATACACACTGAGCATGAGCACTTCAAGGGGCAAGGGAAAAAAAGAATTTGACTCCAAAAGGAATAGTGCTAGGTAACATACCGATAAACATTATGTTATTTTCTTAGCTGAACAGCACCAAGTCACTAATTTAAAACAGATTTAAAAAGCCACTGTAGCCAGCACAAAGAATGCTGTGTTTCATAAAAATGCCTTGTCATATTTTCTATCAATAAAAATTGATCACAAACATAAATAATTGCTTTGAGACTGGATTGGTTACTGCCTTCAATTGTATTTGTATACACCAGAATACATCTTTGAAGTTATTAATAAAGCGTTAAATGAAGTTTAGAGGATTTAAAAGCAGTATACTCTACATTGCTAGTAAGAAGCTTTGTTTTCTTTCTCCACAAATGATAGTACGTGACTAAAATGTAATGTCATTAAAAAAAACCATTCTGCAATACCAGAATTAAAAGCAGATAATGAGCAAGCAGATTCACTCATGTTCTTGCATTTTGCTCATGCAAAGCAAACACTCAAAGTAAACAGGATGCTAATGGGGAGCATGGACTCAGAGATTGCATTGATGTGCCCAAAATATTCCTCTATTCTTGGGGTAGATTAATTCAATTTCAAAACCGGTGTTGGCCAAAAGAAGAGATGTATTCCCATTAATTGAGTGGCTGTGAAGCAGGAACTGGACATGTGCCTAATACTGCCAAACATTCATGCTGTCAGTAGATGTGAGACAACTTCAGCTTTCAGTGGCATGGGAAAAGATGGCTGAACACAGCAGCTGAGCACCCAGAGAAGTGGGTGGAGGAGTTTAGAGCTCTTCTCTACATACACACACACACACACCCCGCAGGTGTGCAGAGGAAAGGGAGCTCCACAGTGCCTCTCACACACTCATTTAGACACCACAACACCCAGTCTCAGGGCTCTCTGTCTGGGGCATACATCGAGACAGCTTGTTCCCAATTCCCCACCCGGGGTTTTGGGGGTGAGGCTGTGGGCTGCACTGATGGTGTCTATTCTGCACTCCCCACCCTGATCTCAGTGCTTGTGGCATTTACAAAGCATGCCCACTCTCAGCTCTCAGGGACTTAGCAATGTGTCTGTGGTATGAACCGAACAACCCCTCTTCTTTGGTCTCAGGGCTATTCACCTGAGTCATGCCCATTCCCAGCTCCCGTACAGTCTTAGTGATGGTTGCTGGTAATATGGGCCCAGACCCGGTCTCAGCACAAAGGGACTTAGGTATGGCAATACTCAGTGTTACCAGAACCTCACTCATTGGACGAACAATGGGATCCCCTAAACCTGCGGTAGGTGCTTAGGCTTCCTCTTCAATGAATGGGGAGAGACATGCGCCTAAGAATGGGATCCACAAAAGCCAGCATGCGAGGCAGGGAGCCACGTAAGCTAGCCACTGGGAGAGGCTACCAAGGGCCAGGGGGGCAGTTAAGCCCAGCCTTTGACAGAGTTTGAGCCCTATCGCTGCATACTAGCCACAGCCAGGAACTCATCTCCTGGAGTCAGGTGACTTAGGTGCCTAACCCCGGTCTTGTGAGCTTGTTAAATTCCTGCCCAAAGCCATACAAAGCCAGTGGGGGGAAGGAGGCAGCAACCTGCTGTCTGCTCCTTATCCCACTGATTAGGGTCCTCAGCTGGGATGTGGGAGACCCTGGGTCACTTCCCCCATCTGCTTGATGAGAAGAAGGTATTTAAAAAGGGGGTCTGGCATCTCTCAAGTGAGTGCCTTAATTGCTGTGCTAAAGGGTAGTCTGGTGTGGGCTGCTCTTATTGACACTGTTCCACTTCAATGAAACATTAATTGGGCCACAGAAGCTGTAAGACTCAGCCTGTAGGCCATTGGTTTGTGGCTTCTTCCAGACTATTGGAGATTTTTTATGTAGCTCAAGGAATATTTAAATAAAACAGCCCCAGAGGCAGCTGATACATGTTGTAAAACCTTTGCCCTCAGCAAGGATTGAACCAGGGTCTCTAACATCCCATGTGAGAGCCCAAACCACTACACTACAGAAGGCATCTCTTTTAGGAGATGTCCTTTGGCCCAATTCATAATTAATTAAAGTGGAAGAGCTTCAAGAGAAAAGGGCATTTCTCACAAGGCAGAGGGAGGAATTGAACCAGGATCTCCCACCCCGCAGTAGAGTACTCTAACCACTGTACCATAGAGGGCTTCTCAAACTAAGCTTGGCCCAGTTAATAGTTAATTAAAACAATTTCAAGAGGAAAAAGCTCACAACTCCCTGCCCGAGAGCAGGAGGAATTGACCCACAGCCTCCAACAGCCCAGGTTAGTACCCAAATCCCCCATCATTGAGGGCTTCTTACACTTGACTTCTGCTTTGGCTGTTACTAGTTAATTAAACTGGAACGGCTTCAAGAGGCAAGACCAAGGCAGCCCCACATTAGAATAACTCATAGCCCCATAGTTAGGACACCCACGTGAGAGGTAGGCAATCACTGCTCAAATCCCTTCTCATCAAACAGAGTCATAGGACTGGAAGTCTAAGTAACTTAACTTGTTCTTTTCCTATTTTAGCCTGTGATCCTACCTCATTTTCACTGGAATTCACTATGTTAGATGTCCAATCACCACCAACCTTCTTGGTGAAAACCAAAACAAAGAAGTCATTAAGCCCCTCTGCCATTTCCACATTTTCTGTTATTATCCCCCCCCCTTGAGTAATGGTCCTACCCTGTCCTTGGTCTTCCTCTTGCTTCTAATGCACTTGTAGAATATATTAGAAAGGGGATTAAACCAGACAGGCCCACAACCTAGCTGAGTACCGCAACCACTGCACTGTAGAATGATGCTCCTTGTAGCCCAATTAATATTTAATTATTTATTTATTTAAAGTCAAACAACTTTAATAGGAGGAGAAGAACAACTCACATCAGGGTAAAAGGAATGCTTGATTCACCATATAACCCCAAAATTGTACCTCAGACACTATTCTAGGTCTTCACCTGGCATACCAGTTCTCAAGCCAATCTGGCTCTGCATTGGCACTTTAGAGCACTTTGAAATTAACACAGGTCATTGCTGGGAGGGGAAGAAAGCTGTAGCTCAGGAGCCCTTTGATCATGACCCCGAACTGGCACCCCAAATGGTACCCAAGGCCTTCTCCGAGCATACAAATTTCCAAGCCAATCTGACTCTGTCTATGAACTTTAGAGCACTTTGAAAGTTTGTTTTAAAAGAGAAATACTACTGCCAGCCTGTGTGTCTCTGTGCCTGTTGGCGTTCATTCCATGGCATGCTCCCAGCCCCACCACTTTGTAAAACCAACAGGAACATCTAACACTACTGGGATTATTGTGCTTTGGAGCTGGGTGTTGGTCACATCCAGGGAAGGCTAGTGATATGCACACACTAGGTGAACATTGCTCATTCCCCCCCCACCCCAGCTTTGAGTAAAGAAAAGTGATTTCTTCCCATCCCACAAACCAGAATGAAATATCAGCTGTGGTGTATCAGAAACCTAACTGCAGGCTGTCATTTTTAAGCCTGCTCCCATTAGCTACAATGTGAGCAGTTTTGAAGGCAAGGAGCAGAAACTCTCAGACATGATCACACATCAAAGATGATCTGATAGTCTAGGAGGTAGCCCCGTCTCTGCCTGTTGACAGCTTTATAAATTAGGACCATTACTTTTAATTCATGGTATGGACAGACCTGACCAAACCAGAGAGTTAATAAAGAACCAAGCCCTGGGTGAATCAAGAAGTCCTTGCTCAGTATGACTATCAACATTTGAACTACAGCTTTTCCAGAGTCAGCAGCCTCGGGCTGAGGCATCTTTATTTTACTGTGTGGTAAGAAGCAAGCAGCTCTGGCTAATGTGCACTACAAGCTGTTTGCTAAGAACCACCAAACAAGTGAGAATCTGCCACCAACATGGACCTCTTTGAGCCAGCACCTGAAAGATGCAAATTATCAGTCACTCATAGGGAATCATGCAACAGTTCAGTATCTTCAAGCGTCCTCTGCCAACAACAGATGGGCATAGATAGCATGGAACATCTTGTTCCTAACATGATGGTCCTGGTCCTGCACCTGCTCCAGCCACATAGCTGTAAGGGTACCCGTGCAACAAGGAGATGCAAATACTGCAGGGAAGACTTCAGGTACTCCAATACATGGAACTGGGGTGGCGATGAGCATAGCAACAGAGTATCAATGTTGATAAATGCAAAGTAATGCACATTGGAAAACATAATCCCAACTATAAATATAAAATGAGGGGGTCTAAATTAGCTGCTATCACTCAAGAAAGCGATCTTGGAGTCAGTGTGGATAGTTCTCTGAAAACATCCACTCAATGAGCAGCTGCAGTCAAAAAAGCAAACCGTTGGGAATCATTAAGAAAGGGATAAATAATAAGACAGAAAATATCATATTGCCTCTATAAATCCATGGTACGCCCACATCTACAATACTGCATGCAGATGTGGTCGCTCTATCTCAAAGATATATTGGAATTGGAAAAGATTCAGAAAAAGGCAACAAAAATTATTAGGGGTATGGAACGGCTTCCATATGAGGAGCAATTAACACCGGGACTTAACGACTAAGGGGGGATAGGATAGAGGTCTATAAAATCATGACTGGTGTGAGAAAGTAAATAAGGAAGTGTTATTGACTCCTTCTCATAACACAAGAACTAGAGGTCACCAAATGAAATTAATAGGCAGTAGGTTTAAACCAAGGGAAGTATTTTTTCACACAACGCACAGTCAGTCTGTGGAACTCTTTGCCAGAGCATGCTGTGAAGGCCAAGACTATAAAAGGGTTCAAAAAAGAACTAGAGAAGTTCATGGAGGATAGGTCCATCAATGGTAGCCAGGATGGGCAGGGATGGTGTCCTTAGCCTCTGTTTGCCAGAAGCTGGGAATGGGCAACAGGGGATGGATCACTTGATGATTCCCTGTTCTGTTCATTGCCTCTGGGGCACCTAGCACTGGCCACTGTTGGATACTGGGCTAGATGGACCTTGGGTCTGACCCAGTAAGGCTGTTCTTACTGAACACATCAGACACAGATTCTGAGGGGGAGTAGAAATGTTTCAACTATCTGCAAATTACTGTGACTATTTCTGTGAGTAAATATAGCTCAAAGGGTGTTGCATGAGACGTTCAATAGCTCATAATTATAGGCAGGGTCCCAGAAGAGCACATGCTTATACTTTGTTATTCACATGATCTATTCACACCAGACACTCTACAGCCCTTCTACTAAGACTCATTACTATTATACATGTAGTTTACATGTATTGTCAGTGAACTCACACAGTAGCGGCGCCAGCTCTTCCGGCGCCCTAGGCGGCGGAAGGTCCCGCTCCCGAAATGCCGCCCCCAACAGCGGCGGCGGAAGGTCCCGCCCCCAAATTTGAACGGGCGGCCGCGGCGCTGGCGCCCCCAAAATAGCCGCACCCTAGGCGACCGCCTAGGTCGCCTAATGGGTTGCGCCGGCCCTGAACTCACCTACAGTAAGAAGATAATTACAGTTGTACCATGTGTGGTTTAGACATGTCTCTGGCTGAGCAGGTAACATCAACAACATATATTTTTGATGTTGAGGGTAGAGGCCTTATCTGCATAACTTCATAAAAATACAGACAGAAAAACTTCTCTCAGATTAGTCCCTTCTAATAATAATTATTTTGTTGTATTACATGGTACAAACAAGCTCATACTTCATGTGACTACAGCCTTACCTTAACCAAAGGCAAAGAAAGCACAGGAAAATGCATAACATAGATCACCTGGGGCTAAATCTTTCCCAGACTGCCCAAAGCAGTACTATTTTGAGTACATAGTTGCATTATCACTTGTATTTAGAAGCTTTCTGCCAATTTTGGTCAAAAGTAAACTACGTTTCTATGAGTTATGGCCCTTTCTGTGATTGGGTGGGGCAGGAGCTGCATCACAATTAATAGCCCCACCTACCACTATTTTCATTGGCTCTCTGCTGCCCCTTGCCCACTGTTGGAAATAGTCTGGAGACTGATAGAGCCATAGCCTATTAGCCCTTTGCCCTAGCTGGGGTTTTCTGCCATGGTGGCTGATCCCAGTGAGGCCACATCAGCACAGAGGCCTCACTTCTGAAAAGCACGTATACAAATGTTTAAGCGCTTCCTGAATTGGGAAGGGCCAGCAGGATCCAGACCTGCCAGTCTCAAGGGAGTTAATGTTACTAAGCATGCCCTGACATTCCAAGCTCACATTGACATCCCTTACCCAACTCAGTGTCCATCTCTGCCTTTGACCTCTGGTGTTTTCTCCTGTTGATCCCAATTCATGTCAGAGTTACAGGGTTGGTTTCCAACAAGTTTATACAGTTTGTCATGATATATGATTACTCTCGGGTGGAATTTAGTCTAAAATTCCCTTCCCTATCCCCCGCCCCTTGCTGTCCACCCCACTAGTCACAATCCAAGCACAGCAGAGCACACACAAGGATCAAAGTGACAGCTTGTGAGCTAAGAAATTATTTCAGTTTTCAGTTCTTTTCTTTTCTCTTCTAATTTTCATCTCCCTCTGGAAGCAAAATACTAGCCTTGCCTCTTAATACCCACCACGGGTGCAAGTTTTTGTTTGTTGCATTACCGCATTTATTAGACTAAGCACTAAGCTTTCTGGCAAGCCTCTTTGCCAAAGAAAATCAAATTTGATCATCCTGTAATAAGAAGACTGAAAAGAAAAATATTGATCCGAACCAAATTAACTTCTGTGGATTAGTATCTCTGACCCAGGAGGTGACTGGATGTTTAAAAACTGCCATTAGTTTTTCTTTAATAAGATCAGATTTCTTAATAGGGTCACCTCTAATCTGAAGTTTCTTGAGTTAGTTGGTTGTAGCCTCAGTATATGTGTGATAAAAAAATAACCCTTTGCCCTTATAGAGCTGCCTTTGTCAGCAGATCCTAAAGTGTTTACAAACATTTCCTAAGCATGCCAACCCCCTGTAAAGTCACTATTATGATGCCCTGTTTACATATGGGGAAACTGAAGTTCCATGCCATATTTCCTATGCTGAATGCCTATGGGGGGAGAGTGATAATCCACTCTCCGATGTCATATATCCAGACTTTCGAGTCCAGTCTGCACTAAGAATTAGGACCCTTAATTCTCCATAGATGAACACAATGGTGGGGCTGGAATATAGACAGGACTTTGGTATTTTTATCACTTATCTACACCTACTCTGAGCAAATCGTGGCTTAGGCTTTCTGCTCTAGGGGTTTGCTCTGGTACAACTGCACTGCTTTCTGGCCACCAATGATTGTAACTAGGGCAAACCCCAAGGCTTCAGAGGCCCCTAAATGACAGATTATGTGCTGGATAAACTTTATTGTCTTATTTGGAATGTATGTATTTCAGATGCTTAGTGTCACGTTAGCAGCACTGCTGGAAAAGAGCTGGAGGGGAATTCTATTCCAAATCAAGCGGTTGCTTAACATCACGCTCCCCGTAGCAGCCACCATGCTTACCCTAGACTATCCCACTCCACAGATGTGAAACCAGTCCCAGCAAGTGGCCATAAGCCCTGAGCTCTCACAGCCCTCAAATCTTGTACACTGAACAAATTACAAAAAGCCATGAAACAACAGAGCCACAAATAATAAAATTCTGATCCCATCAAACGTCTCTGCAATACATCTCAGAGCCTTTGGCAATATAACCCTTAGGTGCAGGAACAAGCAAAGCCAGGGAAATTCCCAGCAGCACAGGAATGCGGTATTGTCCTTCCAGGCTGGTGCTTGGGTAACCACCTTCACTATAGCATATAGAGCACATTGTAATAAAGTTAGCCATCATGATTTGGGGTAATTTTTCAAATCTAGACTGACAAGTATGTTTATTTCCCTTTCTAGCAATGCGTGTGGGTGGCTCACAGCTGTGTCACTGCATAGGGAAGGGAGGTGGAAAGCAGATTTTACTTCTTTCTAGTTCATTCAGAGTAGAGGGTCTAATTCCATTTTTAATTATTGTCAGTGGGCCAGGACAACATACTGCCCTTGGTCCACAATAGAACACCCACAGGCATTGATAGGAGATTATACAAAGAAAGAATGAAATATGGCCTTTATGAAGTAACTCAGTTTGTAGTCATAATTTACTAGTTGTCCAGTGCCTTACTATCCCATCAGTTTTATTTCTTTGGATTCAGAACTGGTTTTTCTAAGGACTTTTAATAATTGAATGGGGCCTCTACACCTCCACCCTCATGAGTAGTTTGTAAAGTTTTGTTTTCCAACGGAAGCATCTTAGTTATCAGGTTCTGTTTCGTATAGACAAAAAAACCCACACACAGTAAGTGAAAACAGCTCAGAAACTGCACTTGATTAGATGGATACAATGAGTACAGCTAGCAGAATCAGACCAACTTTTAGTAATAAACAGTATTTGTTTAGTTGTCCACATAGAATCTTGATATTCCAAGACTCCTATTTAACAGAATCGCATTATTCCCCCATCCTATCACCTGCCCTGCTTTGGCCACATATTTTTTAATTCACTTAATGGTAATTAAATTGCACTTCAAATCATTGTCTAGGTTGAAAGTCAAAAAGAACAAACCTTGAACACCCTGCAAGTTGTGCTCTAGAATCAATGCAACTTGCTAATTCAATTAGCTGAACACTGATGTTGACTAATACAATTACTATACTACTTTATAGAAGCCTGGATTCTCCTCTGAGAAACCAAGTCTATGGCTCATAAAGAAGTTGAAAGCCATTAGTTTGCATCTCACATAACCCAACAAGCTGATTTAAAAAACAAACAAACAAAACCCCACACACCCGACATGGTCAGAGTATCCACTCCTGACGAAGTGGCATCAAGCTGCAGCTCTTGTGGAAATTGGCTAACTTTTTCTAGTATCGATTCAGCTTTTGAAAGTCTCTGTATATTATTAAGAGAATCCTTCAGAACCATTTGCTCAATTTGAGAAGTCATTAAAGAAGGAAAAACTTCAGAGCCAAGGTGGATAAAAATCAATGATTTAAAAAAATGCTTTTTTTTTTTTTTTTTTTTAATTTAAATCAGATTTTTTTTGTAGTTTTTTTCCCCTCAAAAAGCATTTTATCTAAACAGTTTTAATTAAGATATCTTTGAGCTATAATGTATCTCATCATGGAATAGAGATTATAAATTTTAATTCTATAGTATGAGACAATATATTCATGTAGTGTTTAAGAAAAGTTTTTATAAATGAGTTCCAATAGTTCATGGATTAGGGACCCAATTTTATGGGGTTCCAGGGGCTTCTGTATAGATTATTTAGGTTAATCTTTCTATCTACCCAGTGGGACTCAGGGCTCAGTCTAGAAGATACCGTGAGATGCTTAGTTTTGCAGTTCTCAAACTGTGGATGTGTGTCTCCAGAGATAACATGCTTGTTAACAGCAAAAATGTTTTTAAATAAAGAATAGAGAGGGGAGAAGTAACAGACCTCAACCTTACTGTCCCTCTGCAAATTTGTGTACACAGTCAATCCCTTACCGCTCTCTAAAAGTGCAAAGTTTCAAAAAGTTCAAAGAATAGAAGATTGTTGGGGGCAGAATAGATCTGAACAAGGAGAAGTCTGGAGATAAATGTGAGAAGGGAGGGACAGGCAGCAGAAACAAAAGTGAAACTGTTTGAGCAGCATATTTCAGAAGTCTTGAGGTCTTTCTGAGTGTAGCCTTCATTGATTTGAGATCTACCATACCATTCTCTCACTAGAAGGGAAAACCTATATGGCAGCAGGCCCTAAGAGACTCAGTTTGGGAATATTTTAACAAAGTTCCTCTACCTGTGGGTAAGACAGGCATGGGTGCAAAATGCAAACAGTGCAACAAAGAAATGCACAGCCTGGTTGCCCAAATGAAACATCATGAGAAGTGTTCCTTCTCAGGAGGAAGCTGTGTTGAAGATGATGAAAGGAACATGTCTGAAGATGCAGGATCTTCAGGTTGGTAAACTTTTTTATTTCATACTTCTTTCTTAGGGACTGCCTGTCTTCCGTCTGGACTATTTTTGAATTCTC
This sequence comes from Platysternon megacephalum, assembly GCA_003942145.1. Classification (NCBI taxonomy): domain Eukaryota; kingdom Metazoa; phylum Chordata; order Testudines; family Platysternidae; genus Platysternon; species Platysternon megacephalum. The sequence goes on from QXTE01000142.1 coordinate 3,940,951, forward strand.
ATGTTTGAGCAAAAAATATAGTTGTTACTCTATGGTACTATCATTTTAGATGCAGTTGTGATAAAATATAAAAAGCTGAAATAGTACTACTTTAAAGGTGAAATCTGCCTGAGTGTCAGTCAGGGCCGGCGCAACCCATTAGGCGACACAAACATTTGGGGGGCGCCGGCGCCCCGGTCAGTGTAATTTTGGGGGCGGGACCTTCCGTCGCCCCTGTTGGGGGCGGCATTTTGGGGGCGGGACCTTCCGCCGCCTAGGGCGGTGAAAAAGCTGGCGCTGCTACTGGTGTCAGTGAATGCAGTGAGCAATACTAAATGAGCAGTATGGTAATAATTAAATAACTGCACTGACTTATTTTGTTTAGGAGAATCCACCCTCAACATACAGGATACTGAAGACTATCCACCTTCAAGATCATCATTTTCTATCGTTTCAGAGTTCTCTACCAATGACAGTGTTTCAGTCACATCATGTATGTCACATAGCCACAGTATATCACCTGTAGCAAAGAGAAAAAACCCTCCATAATCCAGAAACAACCAAAGATAATTTGTGATAAGAACCAGATTTAAAAGAGGTAATTGATAAACAAACCGGGCAATTTTTTTCATGCAACATACTCTCCTTTCCATGTGATTGAGAACCCAGACTTCATTAACATGGTTCAGTCATTAAGACCAGGATACAGTCTACCCAACAGAGCAGATGTTGCAGGCAAATTGCTGGACAAAGTGTATGAAAGAGAAATTTAGCAATATGCAAAAGGTCTAGAGGGTAAAATTGTTAACCTGAGTCTTGATGGGTGGAGCAACGTCCACAATGATCCTGTTGTATGTGCTTGTGTGACAACAGAAGAAGGGAATATCTTCCTTACAGAAACAATTGATACATCCGGAAATGCACACAGCAGAATACTTACAAGAAGTAGCAGTAAAAGCTATAGCAAACTGCAAAAAAAAATTTAAATGGCTAGTATGCAGCTTGGTCACAGACAATGCTGCAAATGTATGCCAGAGGAGAAGAAATTTAGGAGTGTGTGTGAAGAAAGTCCCAAGCTAATAACATACAGTTGCAGTGCTCATTTGATGCACCTCCTAGCCAAAGACTTCAGTGTTCCAGAAATAAAGGCTAATGTTGAAATTGCAAAATACTTCTGTAACCACCACTTTGCAGCAGCTGCTCTGAAAAAAAGTGGGAGGAACCAAGCTAACTCTCCCACAAGACATGCGAAGGAACTCAATAGTGGACTGTTTTGAGCACTATATCAAGAACTGGCCTAATCTGATGACAGTCTGAACAAAATAGTGAAAAAAAATAGATGGCATTGTCACAGCCAAAGTTCTCAACAGTGGGCTTAAAAGAAATGTTGAACACCTGCAGACTACCCTGAAGCTATCCTGTAGCCTTGAACAAAATGCAGGGAAATAGCTGTTTTATTGCTGATGCTGTTGAAGTTTGGAAGGAACCGAGTGAGATCTTAAAGAGAAATATGCAATGAGAGTTAAATTACAAGCATTTAAAAACAAAACAAACAAAAAAAAAAACCACACACACACACCACAATGAACGGGGCAAGCATTATCTCCAGCTCATTTTCTTGCAAATATTCTCAATACTCGGTACCAGGGTCAAACCTTAACTGCTGAAGAAGAGGGGTTGGCTATGACATGGACATCCAGCAGTCATCCCTCCATAATGCCAACTATAATAAACTTCAGAGCTAAGGGTGAACCATTCAAGAATGGTATGTTTGCTGAAGTTTTAAAGAAAGTCACACCAGTGAACTAATGGAAGTCACTTTATCACTTCAATAGTCTCTGAATCCAAGTGCTTTTAACAGCAGTAGCTTCTTCTTCCAGTGTAGAAAGAATATTTTCTTCCTTTGGACTAATTCATTCCAAATTGAGAAAGTGTTTGGGACCTGAAAAAGCAGGAAAGCTTGTTTTTCTTTTCCACATTATGAACAAACAGGAAAATGAAGGTGAAGACGACTGAGTTAGCTGCAGAAACCAATATTTTAAGTTTATCATGTTGACCTGGCTGACAGTCAATTTAATTATTATTTTTTAAACATTTCATTTAACTATTTTAGTTAAAATTAACAAAAACAAACCTGATTTAAAAAAAACTCGAATGTTTAAATTCAAATGCTTGTAAAATATTATATGTTTGCTGTTGAAGAAAAAAGTCCAAAATACATAACGTTGTTGTTTTAGTTAAATAAAACAATTTAAATGTCTGTCTGGTGAGGTTCTCCTCCTAATACAGCATGGCAAGAAAAATCCTCCAAACATTAAATGATGAACTATCTCCAATTCAACAGGTTAACCTCCCAATGACTTCATGAATATCTGCTTCAATTACCTTTGGTAAACGAAATAACCAAACAATCATTCATTTTCTGATATAGCTGTAAAACTAATCTGAAAAGTTTTCAAAATAAATCACTTTAAAAACAGTGTGTACCTTCCAAATATGAAACCTACATCTGAGTTGTGAAGAATATGTATTAAGGTTATAACCACCAACAAGAATGTACACTTTTATGTAAAAGCAGCAAAGAATCCTGTGGCACCTTATAGACTAACAGAGGTTTTGCAGCATGAGCTTTCGTGGGTGAATACCCACTTCTTCGGATGCATCCGAAGAAGTGGGTATTCACCCACGAAAGCTCATGCTGCAAAACCTCTGTTAGTCTATAAGGTGCCACAGGATTCTTTGCTGCTTTTACAGATCCAGACTAACACGGCTACCCCTCTGATACTTGACACTTATGTAGAAATCCATGATTAAATCAAGTCTTTCATGATTTAAATCACTAATTTGATTTAAATAAAATCCACCCTTTTCCAAGCTAGTGCTGGAATAGAATCAAAGCAGAAACTAAATGCTACATGACTACAGAACAAGAAAACTGTCAATCTAGCAGTAGATGGAAGAAAAACAATGATTTTGAGAACATGAAGTCTCTAGGCTAGCTAAACTGGTGTCAAGTCAGAATAGCGAAGTTCATCAGTATTTTGCAGGTTCTACTGATGAAGCCAAAAGGGACAGGCTTTACCTGGAAGTGATATACAGGTCTGTCACATCTTAGGCGCATTTAACATGTGCGATTTCAGCTTTACACGGTTGGCAAAAAGAGAAAAACAATTTAAATACTGTTTCTGTAGTGTGGGCAATTCCGTGCTGACCGCGGAACGTAACCCCAGCGTAAGATGAGACAGATCTGTACACTCGTAGTATGTAGTTTTCCCTGGACTATAAAGCAAGGGACATTTTCCAGCTGACAAAAGATAAGCAGAAACATCTGATACTTATTCCAATCGGGGGAGGGGAAGGTGGGGGGGGGGAGGAGAAGAGAAGAGGGACAAAACCTAGATAGTGTTATATGTTCAAGGCATAAATTATAATTCAGGAGCCAAATGTTGAAATAAAAAAATTTTTATTTCTGACCTACAGAATGTTAATCACACTAGTTTCAAAGAACACAAGTATATTGCTGAATTATTTCAAAATTTGACTAGTTTTCCTGTTAAAGAAAAATAAAAATCAAAGGAAACAGCTGATTTTAAGTGTTTTTCTACTGTAAGTGGGCCTTCTGTTTTAAGACTTATGAAGTAGTTGTTACCACTTACCCTTACCTTACCATGTGCCATCTAGCAATATCTTTCAAGAGACCATCTACTAGCTAGGGATTGCCAGACTGCAGTATGCTCCAGCTATTCTTCCTCAGCCCTTCTACCGGGGCTTGCAAAGGGGAAGATGAATGAACCCATTAAGAGCACCCCAATGCCAGCTGGCACACTTGTCATAATGATACCCAAAAGGTGGCATGTAATATCACTGCAAAACTAGTAATTCACTGATTATTAATATTCTTGTGTGATGTATGTCAATAAACCCACAAAGGACTTCATAGATATGTGCTGGAAATATGTATTTGACCAGCCAGGGTAGTCAAAAGGTAGACCACAGGCAAAATCTGGACCACCAGACACTTTTGAACAGACCGCAAAAATCTTTTAATTTACTCATTATTGGTGGGGGGGTTTATTATTTTCTCTGGAGTCTGGACCTTGACTATACTTTGACCAAGAAATTTGGGCTTTGATAAAAAAAAGTTGACTGTCCCAACCTAAACCATGCCTGTTCCAGACAAAGGAATGTGTCTTCAATGTAAATTAAGCAAGGTGTGACCAAAGAGACAAAGGTAAACAAAGACATCAGGAGAACAAACAGGGAAAGATGACCACTTAATCTCAACTGGGGACAGAGACTGCACCTCCAGGAAGTCTTCCTGCCACTTGAAGCAGGGTCAGTGAACTTTGAGAAGATGTAAGCAGAAAGAAACACTATTTTGGCATCTTCCACCTAAACAAACAAAACAAAACGCACCACACACACACCTTTCACAAAGCTCAAAGTGCCTGGCCAGAAAGTCTGGTCAGCCATGCTGGAAAAGAGAAACACTTCTTTGAACAAAAGACTCTAGTTTGTTAAATCAGGTTTTAATCTTAGAAATATATTTTTGCTTTTGCTTGTAATGCTATTATTACTTAGGCTTGGTATCCCTTAAACTCATTTTACCATAAAACAATTCAGTGCTTTAATTAAAATAGAGTGTTTGTGAACCCCAGTTAAGATAAAAAGTGGTGGGTCCTGTCTAAGAAAACAGCAAACTTAACTTCTGTAAGTGTTCAGCAAGAGGGCTGGACGCTACAGGGCAGCAGGGCTGCCCAGAGGATTCAGGGGGCCTGAGGCAAAGTGGGGGAGCTGCAGCACTTGTACTCACCCGGCGGCGGTCCGGGTCTTCGGCAGCATTTCGGCGGCGGGGGGCCCCCTTCAGTCACTCGGCGTCTTCGGCAGCACTGAAGGACCCGCCACCGAAATGCTGCTGAAGACCCAGAGCGACTGAAGGGCCCCCCGCCGCTGAAATGCCGAAGACCCGGACTGCCGCCGGGCCCAGGGCAGATTGCCCCTCTTGCCCGCTCTCCCCCCCCAAGGCAGCCCTGCAGAGCAGATGGTTTGGGGGAAATTTAGGACTGGGAAACTGTTGCAGTCACCAAGCAAGGAATAACCAAGGCTGGTGGAAGCAAGGGTGAGGCTATTTTGCTGTGAGCATGTTGCTGGTGTCAGGGCTCTGAACCAAAGCTGCACGGACACAACCAGGATTACAGGGCAGTTGGTGAGACAGTCCTTACTTGTCTGTTGAACCCCAAAACTGTCAAGATGCAGAAGTAATGTCATGTCAAAAGGAAAATCCTCCCACAATGGGAGAATCCCTAGCAGGTAGCTTACAGCCTGTCTCTGATCCTTTTGTGGCACATGAGCAGTGTCATGGAACAGAATCTGACCAATATCCCCCAGTTTAAACAGGTCAATGGTGATGTCAGGCATATGGAATGTCACTTCACGGTGGAAAGTTTTATTTATCTACCAAACATACCATGGGAAGTTTGGGTGGCCAACACAGTTTAATGATAGTGATGCAGACAGTGTCTGCTAAAGGAAAAGGAAATGTTAATGTTTAGATGGGCACCCAGCCAAACACCAGCAACAATACCTGTCTCAACTTTCAAGTACTAGCTTATTTCCCAGTGAGACTTTGCTTGTTGGTTACTTTGTGCTTGCCTTCTTCATCATTATCTCTTAGCTACGTACCTTTCCTCCCCTCCCCAAAAAGTTACTTATTTTCACTTTACACAGCCTCACTTTCAGAGGCAGGTAAGTGACGGTCATTTATCTGTGCACACTAACAAGGAGAAGACCTTCTGGACAGCATGCTCTTATGGTTGGAGTCTCTCGTTTTTAACTTAAGCATTTGCTTTTGAGCAAGCATTTGTGACCACCTCACCCTACACAACTACAAGGTCTCACTGCTTGAACTTGAATATGCAAATTAGATACCATTAACTTAGGTTTGAACAGAGACTGGGAATGGCTCCGTCATTACACTAATTGAATCTATTTCCCCATGTTGAAGTAGCCTCACACTTTCGTGTCAACTGTCCGAAATGGGCCATTTGGATTATCACTTCAAAAGTTTTTCTCCGATATAACACAAATTCGGATATAACGTGGTAAAGCAGCGCTCCGGGGGGGGGGGCTGCCCTGCTGTTAATAGCTTCTCTTAATTAATTATCCACTTACAGTTGGTATGGCTACCTCCACCTTCTCATGTTCTCTGTATGTATAAATATCTTCTTACTGTATGTTCCATTCTATGCATCCGAAGAAGTGGACTGTAGTCCACGAAAGCTTATGCTCAAATAAATTTGTTAGTCTCTAAGGTGCCACAAGTACTCCTGTTCTTTTCACTGCTTTGAGTTAATTTAATTATAAAATCACTAGGATGGCAGTTTTTTCATCCCACTAGATGCTTGGGCTAGAGTTTTAGGCACCTTTTTAAGTGGGACAGAAGGTACTAATAATCTCACACTTACTACAGCATTTTTAAGAGTAATAAATGTTGCTTAAATACCAAAAATTTATTCACTCCATACTGGTAACATATGTTGAGTAAAGAGAGTTTAGAGTTCTACCTTGGATCAGCTACTGACTTATAATAGACCAAATTTCATTCTTTACTCTCCCTTCAGTGTTGGTGGCAGTGTGATGGTGAGGTTAATAAGAAATGTAGAACTAGTTATACAGAACTATCACAGTGTTTGTCTTACGGAATAGCTGCACAATTGTCATCCTTATGCTTACTCATTCCTTCCTCTATGACCCACACTTTTCCCATGCTAGACAATTTTAGATAGTCTCTGCATTAGGAGAGATTAGGTCTTCACTTGTTTCTGAAATACATTTTGGGGGTACTCAAGAATGATGCACCTAAGTTCCCACTAGTTGGGAAAAAAAGCAGTAATTTACCTAGTTGTAAAGTAGGGGAGGCTTAGAGTATTGGTGTTTGTAAAACCTTAAGTCATTTTAAAGGAAGGCACAATAGAAGTGAAAAAATATGCATGTTTTAGGAAAAACTATAGCTTTTAAACTGTATATTAATTAGTGGGGTAAGAGTTTAGACCTCTTCCCCTCCCCCCTTGGCTCAGCTAGAATAAGCAGCACACTTCCTCCTGGTATGTGCACTCATAAGAACATAAGAAAAGCCGTACCGGGTCAGACCAAAGGTCCATCTAGCCCAGTATCTGTCTACCGACAGTGGCCAATGCCAGGTGCCCCAGAGGGAGTGAACCTAACAGGCAATGATCAAGTGATCTCTCTCCTGCCATCCATCTCCATCCTCTGACGAACAGAGGCTAGGGACACCATTCTTACCCATCCTGGCTAATAGCCATTTATGGACTTAGCCACCATGAATTTATCCAGTCCCTCTTTAAACATTGTTATAGTCCTAGCCTTCACAACCTCCTCAGGTAAGGAGTTCCACAAGTTGACTGTGCGCTGCGTGAAGAACACTCCAACATCTAAGTAAATCTAGAGCCTGAGATTATGTCTCAGGAAGTTAACTGTTAATTGGCCAAGGTACTCTAACATGCTCTTGTGACACTTGAATGAAAAATGGCAGTTTAAGATACACAATAATGCTGTTGATTTGACATTTTGGAAGCCAGCCATTCAAGTACTTGGGCAGGAAGCTGAAAGCAAGAACACAAGCAAGCTTACTACTCAAAAGCAAAAGTGGAAACAAGAACAAAAGGAAGATGGTTAAGCCATTCCAGTAGGTGTTTTGTTTCATCATTTAAAATTAAGAGTAGTGTAGACGTTAAACAAGTCTTGCTAGCTTTTAAAAAAAGTGATAAGCCTAATTAAGTTTCACATAGAAGCCTAACACCATATATTTTCTGTAAGAAGTTTAAATTGCCCAATAGACAAAATTAGCACATTGTGTATACAGAACAAGCTTTTGTTTAAGAAAGTAAGAGCACAGTTAGTCTTGGACATTTCAGGAGGCAGTCAAATCAGATATGGAGAAGGTAGTTTTACAACACGTGTGTTATAAGAGAAAAAGGCAAGTAAGAAAAATTTTAATCTCATCTCTTTATATTGTTTGTGTTGCAAAAATGCGTAGAACTGTCTTATTTCTTTACACTCTATAGTGATAACTAATTGAACCTTTAAGTATTTCCTTAAAACAAAACACTGCAAGCTATTAACAATTAACTCATAGCTGAGGATATTCAGCAGCTACAGGAATTAAAGTATCATTGTTATATCTAATACAGCATCCCCTGACAGAGTTTAGAGAGATTGGTGAAAGGAAGCAAAAATAAAAAAAGTGAGGAACATTCAGGCTTTACATGAGCAAAAATATTTCATTTCAGATACAAGTCTTATACTGCAAAGAAAATAACTCTCTCTACCAAAGGGGGAAGCTAAACAAACTTAACCCTCTTTCCTTTTAGAGAGTGAAAAAAATATAGGCTTCCAGAGTGCCTTACAAGGCAGGCACATTCAACCATTGCTAGCACAAGTCCCTCTTCACACTGAATTGGTTTCAAAGTTGGATTTGAAAACATTTAGTAAAATAGTCAGACACAGACCAGTTAAAAACCAACGTAATTTAACCCATGTTAAGATACCTTGTTCCCACTTCCCCAAGAGAGGCGCAAGAAGCATTTGCTCTCTTAGTGAGAGCTGCTTGTTTTAGGTACCGAAATCAAAACTAGTTCTCTGAAGAGGGCATCTTCCTATTTCAAGGGTCAGCTAGCTTTGAGACAGGGATGCTCACTTACTAAAATAAATTACACACACCCCAGGTCTAATACAGCTCTGGAAAAACTTGCTGGAGTTGATGTGAGCCAGAACAAACAGAACTGCTAACTAGATTCAGGTTATAGAATCTTTATTGATCAACATGCCAGAAACAACAGTAAGATTATCAGATTCTGGGTCAAGATTACGGTGCTGGAAGAAAGTGTGTTGCATATTGGAAGAGCTGAGTTAACAAGTAACTCCAGCTACCCTCTACCCCACAAAAAATGATGTTTTCATGAAGACTTGGTTCCGGCGGACACTTTCTGAAGAGTACAAGCCTCTTCAAAGGGCCCAAATATAAGCAGTTTTTTAGATCAGTGGAATTTTGCAGTTGAAACTCCAGAGAACTGCATTGTCAAGATGTTCAACTAAGCCGATTACATAGGAATATATTACCATACATTTAAGTTCTGCAGAGACATGAATTTTAAGAACATCCTGTAAATAAAGTAAATTCTGTACATAGCCTACTTCCTACTAGAGCAATGGCCACAGTACACAAACTATCAATCTGGGCAATTTTATTGCCAAATGAGTAAAGAGACAATGAATGTGCTTTTAGGAAGCTTCTTAACCCTAGAGGTGGTACCTCCACATTCACAGGACTGTGTTGCAGAACTTATGCCATGGTGCTCTCTTCTGTAGACACAGAACTTCAGTCCTCTCTAGCACCTTTCAAGAGCAGCAATTTTTAAAAGAGTTTAACTGCTTTCTATAATTTAGAAACAACAGTTTAGGGCTTATCTACATGGCCCTATAATAATCAGGCTACAGGCGGTGTAAACTGCAGCATGCATTAGCATACTGTGCTGTAACTCTCCCTTATGGACCTGACCTAGAGGTACAAACTAAAAAGGCTCCTACTTTGCATTAATGGATTACTGTTTAAGGAGGACTTTTAGTTCACACCAGCAGCATCCACACAGGAGAGTTACAGTGTAGCACACTAGCCTATGCTTCAACTTACAACCCTGTAATTCTAACTGCTGGGCTATGCAGACGCAACCTTTGATCAAACTGTCATGAGAATGTAGAGTTGTAGATGTTTGACAAATTAAATGTGACAAAGATAAGTGCGTACTTTAAGGAGTTACAGGTTGTACATTATGTGTCTGGGATTGTGTGTCTACAATTTTTCTTCAGGGCTTTTCTGGTTTCTATAGCATTCCATGTGCTGGGTGTAATCCACTTAGGGTGACCAGATGTCCTGATTTTATAGGGACAGTCCCAATTTTTGGGTCTGTCTTATACAGGCTCCTATTACTCCCCACCCCCCCGTCCCAATTTTTCACACTTGCTGTCTGGTCATCCTAAATCCACTCCTTCCTTCTCTTCTGCCTATAGCCCAGACAGGCTTCACTGCTGTTTATAAATTGCTGTTACTTTGTCCCACTTCTTGATCTCATCTGCATTCCCCTCCTCTTCATCAAGGTCTGCAAGTGCTTGAAATCTGTTCTTTAACCACTGAACGAAGAATTTCTGTATTTCAAGGGACTTCATCTTGTCAATGTCATAACATCTATGTCCCTTGTTTGGTGGACCCACACTTCCGTTTTAGCTTGATGGAGGCTGTTACAAGGTGATGGTCACTGCCAACATCTCCACCTCTTCTCACTTTCACATCTGTCAGTGAGTGAGTGTCACCATTTGCCATTGATCGTAATATGGTCAATCTGGTTCTTATCTCCGCCAGTTGGAGAACACCATGTCAGCTTGTGAATTTCACAATGTTGAAACGGGGTTCCGCCGATGACTAGGTCATTCATATTACAGAAATCAACAAGCCTTTCTCCATTTTCATTCATGGTGCCACACCCATGTCTTCCCATTGCTCTGTCGTTTGTGTTGTCCTTACCAACCCTGGTATTCAGGTCTCCTATGACGATAGTTAGGTCATGGCATGGTACTTTAACTCCGCCTGTAATGCAAGGTAGAATTTGTCCTTTACTTCTTCATCAGTGTCATTTGTCAGAGCATATCACTGGATCAGGGTGATATGTTTTCCTTTCAGTCTGGCTCTCATAAGTCTGCTGCTGATGAATTTCCATTCAAGCAAGGAATGCTCCACTTCCTTCTTCAAAAAGATGGCAACCCCCTCATGGTGTTGTCCATCATCCCAAGCAGAAAACAGCAAAGTTTCTCCCAAGGTCTGCTGTTAATCTTTCTGATCCCATCCATCTGCTCTCGCTGACACCCAGGATGTGTAAGATGTTGTGTCTCATATCTGCTGTGACCTGAGCTAGCTTCCCTGTTTCGTACATTGTCCGTACATTCCAAAAAACAAGTTTGGTTTTTATCTTGGTGTTGAGCACTTCAGTCTTCATGCCAGTGGCTTCCTTTTGGCTTTCACCACTGGCAGGACAAATACCACAAGCAGTATAGCAAGGCACACCGGGAGGTCAAACGCCTTGTGAGAGCGGACAAACGGCATTATGTTGATAATCTGACAACACAAGCAGAGGATGCAGCTGCTCGTGGTGAACAAGGAACCATCTACAAAATGACGCGGCTTATCAGTGGTAAACGGCAGACACCAACACACACTCAGGAACAAACAAGGACACCTACTAATAACCGAAAAAGAACAAGAAATGTGCTGGACAGAGCATTTCAAAGAATTGCTGAACAGGGAGACACCTAAAGAGAAAGCAAACATCCAGGAGGCAGAAGAAGATCTTGATAACACAGACACCCCAACTAAGGAAGAGATCATTCAAGCCATCAAATCATTAAAAAATGGGAAAGCTCCGGCAAGGATAACTTGAATGCAGAATTGTTCAAGGTAAATCCTAAATTAACAGGATCTATAGAATCATAGAAGATTAGGGTTGGAAGAGACCTCAGGAGGTCATCTAGTCCAATCCCCTGCTCAAAGCAGGACCAATCCCAACTAAATCATCCCAGCCAGGGCTTTGTCAAGCCAGGCCTTAAAACCCTCTAAGGATGGAGATTCCACCACCTCCCTAGGTAACCCATTCCAGTGCTTCACCACCCTCCTAGTGAAAGAGGGTTTCCTAATATCCAACCTAGACCACTGCAACTTGAGATCATTGCTCCTTGTTCTGTCATCTGCCACCACTGAGAACAGCCAAGCTCCATCCTCTTTGGAACCCCCTTTCGGGTAGTTGAAGGCTGCTATCAAATCCCTCCTCACTCTTCTCTTCTACAGACTAAACAGGCCCAGTTCCCTCAGCCTCGCCTCAAGTCATGTGCCCCAAACCCCTGATCATTTTTGTTGCCCTCTGCTGGACTCTCTCCAATTTGTCCACATCCTTTCTGTAGTGGGGGGCCCAAAACTGGACAATACTCCAGATGTGGCCTCATCAGTGCCGAAGACAGGGGAATAGTCACTTCCTGCAATCTGCTGGCAATGCTCCTACTAATGCAGCCCAATATGCCATTAGCCTTCTTGGCAACAAGGGCACAGTGCTGACTCATATCCAGCTTCTCATCCACTGTAATCCCCAGGTCCTTTTCTGCAAAACTCCTGCTTAGCCAGTCGGTCCCCAGCCTGTAGCGGTGCATGGGATTCGTCCATCCTAAGTGCAGGACTCAGCACTTCTTGTTGAACCTCGTCAGATTTCTTTTGGCCCAATCCTCCAATTTGTCTAGGTAACTCTGGACCCTATCCCTACCCTCCAGTGTATCTATCTTTCCCCCCAGCTTAGTGTTATCCGCAAACTTGCTGAGGGTGCAATCATCCAGATCATTAATAAAGATATTGAACAAAACCAGCCCCAGTACAGACCCGTGGGGCACTCCGCTTGATACTGGCTACCAACTAGACATCGAGCCATTGATCCCAACAATCTAGCCAGCTTTCTATCTACCTTATAGTCCATTCATCCAACCCATACTTTAACTTGCTATCTATCCTGGCCCCTCTATTTACATCAGTCTGGGAAAGGGAAAAAGTGCCAGATGAGTGGACCAATGGGGTTATAGTGAAGATACCAAAGAAAGGAACTCTCAGTAATTGTAATAACTGGCGTGGCATCACACTTTTATCTGTGCCAAGCAAAGTATTGTGTAAGATCATAGTCCAGCGTATATCAGAGGCAGTTGATAGTGTTCTCAGAAAAGAGCAAGCTGGTTTTCAGAAAGGGTGTGGATACACAGACCAGATCTTCACTCTACAAAACATAATAGAACAGTGCTTAGAATGGCAACGGCAACTCTACATAAATTTCATAGACTTTGAGAAGGCTTTTGATAGCATTCACAGGACCAGCCTATGGCGCATTCTGTATAATCAATATCAAAAGCTTCTATTTCAACTTTACATGCAGTGTTGATCACAGTGAGCTCATTTTTGAAGTCAAAACAGGAGTATGTCGGGGTGTGTCATGTCTGCAATCCTCTTCAACATTGCCACTGACTGGGTAATGCGGCGTACAACAGAAGACATGCCAACAGGCATTAAATGGACACTTCTCATCCCTTGAAGGCCTGGACTTTGCTGATGATGTCGCTCTGCTATCACACACCCAACACCATATACAAGAAAAAAACTCCGANCTGTGCCAAGCAAAGTATTGTGTAAGATCATAGTCCAGCGTATATCAGAGGCAGTTGATAGTGTTCTCAGAAAAGAGCAAGCTGGTTTTCAGAAAGGGTGTGGATACACAGACCAGATCTTCACTCTACAAAACATAATAGAACAGTGCTTAGAATGGCAACGGCAACTCTACATAAATTTCATAGACTTTGAGAAGGCTTTTGATAGCATTCACAGGACCAGCCTATGGCGCATTCTGTATAATCAATATCAAAAGCTTCTATTTCAACTTTACATGCAGTGTTGATCACAGTGAGCTCATTTTTGAAGTCAAAACAGGAGTATGTCGGGGTGTGTCATGTCTGCAATCCTCTTCAACATTGCCACTGACTGGGTAATGCGGCGTACAACAGAAGACATGCCAACAGGCATTAAATGGACACTTCTCATCCCTTGAAGGCCTGGACTTTGCTGATGATGTCGCTCTGCTATCACACACCCAACACCATATACAAGAAAAAAACTCCGACAACGCATTCAGCCAGGAAATTGGACTGAAAATCAACCGCAATAGACAGATATCATGACCTTTAATATTGCCTCACCATCACCAGTATGGATAGAGGATTATGTTCTCACCATTGTAGAAACACTCACATACTCAGGCAGCACCATCAGCCAGGACAGCGGAACAAGCCAGGACATCCGGAACAAAATCAATAAAGCCAGGAACACCTTCAGGAGCTTAAATACAGTCTGGAAATCATCAAAATACAACACCAAAACCAAACTCAAGATTTATCAGAGCTGCGTACTTTCAACACTACTTTATAGTGCAAAATGCTGGGGACTGAGAAAGTATGACATGTCTAAACTGTCTTCATTCCATATAACCTGCCTCAGAGGCTGCCCGAAAACAACATGGTGAAGAGCTGTGGAAGCCAAGCTGAAAAACCTGGGGAATCACTGATAGACTTGCCAGAAACAGACAGGCGTGGAGGAGCATCGTCACTGCCCTAAACGCCAGAGGTGTAATAGGAACATCATGATGATGTCGACAACAACGACATTATGCTTCAGGCAATCTATATCAGTACCAGGTGTTCAACTTACTGAAAGCCATGCATAAGTACAGATTCAGTTCTGTGCTGAACTAGACTAACATTATTTGGCAGAGAAGATGGTACCATATCACATCAGAACCTAGTCTGTCAAGGAGTTTAGCCCAATTAAGAGGCCTAGGGCACGTCTACACCTTAAATGCTGCATCAGTGCAGCTGCACCATTGTAGTGTTTAAGTGAAAGCTCTCCCATTGGCATAGTTAATACACCTCCCCAAGAAGCAGTAGCTATGTCGCTAGGAGAAGCTCTCCTGCTGACAGTGCCGTCTACACAAGGGGCTAAGTCGGTATAACTAGTTATACTGATACAGCTCTGTAGCATAGATGAGACACTAGGGCAGAACATGATTCAACTACACCCAAGTTTTAAGTGCTGTCTAAACAATTAAGTTGACAAACCCCAGAAAAGACAGGGTCTAACCCAGTGAAGTATTCATTGCAATACACTCCATGAATACATGAGGTTTGCTAGCACTGTTGTGATGGCCATAGGCCCAAGTTGTTTTGAGTCAGGCCAACAACCATAGACTGACTCTAGAAGCACCCCAATGCCAATTTGCAAAGGGCTCCCTGGTACATAACAGTAAGACTCAGATGGCCTGACCAGCTTAAACACTTCACACACATGTAATTTAAAATGTGTCATGTAATTATAATTGGGAAAACTAATAACTCACTGATCTTTAATATTATTGCATGGTGTATGTACTGTTATCTATATAATTCTTTGTAGGTTGTGCTGGAAATGTGTAACTAAAATGTGTTTAAACCAGGCCTGTGTCAAGGGAAGTCAATAAATAGGTTTTTCCAGACCAAAAAAAAAAAAAAGGGGGGGGGGGCCTACATCCCAAGCCAGGTGTGACCAAGGACAGTGGGCTATTCATTTGTATTGAAGATTGCAGGAAGATTAATTGCATTGTAAAAAAATCAAAGGTGGGGGAGAAGCCATCATGGCATCTACACCAGACAGCATGGTACCTACACTGAGCAAGGAAAGGAAGTTTACCTGGGAATACACTTCAGAAGAATAAATTTCAAAGGTTTGATGACTAAAGAGATGGGAGAGAACTTATTTTATCCATCATCTAAGGAAGGAAGGAAGGAAACTAAAAGAAGTCTTTGAGCTCAGTGTGTTGAGCCCGGGCTAAAGAATGGGCTGGCTAGCCATGCTGGAAGAATGACTATGGCAAGGAAAAAGGAACAAACTCATTTGTTAAGTGAGTTTGTGTCTTAGAAGTCAAGTATCAGAGGGGTAGCCGTGTTAGTCTGGATCTGTAAAAGCAGCAAAGAATCCTGTGGCACCTTATAGACTAACAGAGGTTTTGCAGCATGAGCTTTCGTGGGTGAATACCCACTTCTTCGGATGCAAGCTCATGCTGCAAAACCTCTGTTAGTCTATAAGGTGCCACAGGATTCTTTGCTGTCTTAGAAGTGTATTTTTACTTTTGTTTATAACCACTTTTATCCTTTTTCCTTATACTTGGTATCACTTAAAAGTGTACATCCTTTTGTTAAGGAACTTGTTTTAACTTTTACCATAAGCCAACTCAGTTGTTTGACGGAAGTAGGTGGTTTGTCATCCCACTAAGTTAATAAGCTGCTGTGTGCTCTCTCTTTAAAGCAGCAAACCTGATAATGTTCTGTGGGTGCTACAGTCAGAAGGACTCAGCACTGCAGAGAAAGATGTTTTTGGGGAGAACTCAGGATTGGGAGGGTGTTAGTATCAACCCTGCAAGGAATAACTAGTCTGGTGGAAGCCAGGGTGAGGTTACTGTGCTGCGAGCATGCTGATGTCAGAGTTCTGAACTAAAAAATGCACAACACAGAAGCACCCAGAGTTACAGGGCAGGTTGTGACAAAACTCCTTACTGGTCTGGGTTGAACTGCTGACCATCACAACTTCTCCAACTTTTTGATGCAGTGGCCATATTCAGTTTATGCATTCATTTAGCTGGCAATTTTGATCATCAAGGGTTATTATAGGCACTAAAATCAAGCAAGCAATTGAGTTGCTAGAAGGTACAATAGAAAAAAACTGAAGACAAGTATTATAAGAGACTCTCCTACAAATCTGATTTCTGTTGGTTAAATAGTTTTCTGACAGCAAAGCATAGGTTACAGATGTCAATATTATTACAGAAGCAGCAAAGAATCCTGTGGCACCTTATAGACTAACAGACGTTTTGCAGCATGAGCTTTCGTGGGTGAATACCCACTTCGGATGCAAGTAGTGGCCACTACTTGCATCCGAAGAAGTGGGTATTCACCCACGAAAGCTCATGCTGCAAAACGTTTGTTAGTCTATAAGGTGCCACAGGATTCTTTGCTGCTTCTACAGATCCAGACTAACACGGCTACCCCTCTGATACTTGACAATATTATTACAGATATTTAAGTTCTTGCTGCTGAGTAGCCATTTGTGTTCTACCAATTCCAGACCAATTAGAGTTCACTCTGTGCATGTAGTGTTGTAAACCCTCTTTAGAGCGGCCAACACTTATCCCTTGAAGTGCACACATATTTGTGCTAGCTCTCATTGAGACAGCACGAGTATACCAGCATAGCCACAGTACCATGGGTAGCAGCAGCGGAGGCACAGCTTAGCCATGGGAGTATATACTCTGTTTCAGGTAGGTTTGTACTTGGCCCAGCTAAGCCATGCCTCTACTGCCACTACCTGTGCTACTGCAGCTACTCTGGTATTTACACCTATGCTAGCTTAATAAGAACTAGCACAAATAGCTGTACGCAAGCAAGGGGGGCGCGGGGGAACCACACACCTATTCTGTAGTATAGACATAGCCAAAAAGTCCTAATGGTAGCAGGGAATGCACAGATCTGGCAACACCAAATGAAAATTCTGTTAACACTGGCTGGAAGACTGGTTCACAGCTCAATATGCTTTGGCATAAGTGAATAAATAAATATTGTTTCCTTATGCAAACCTCATCTCCATTTAAAATATGTTTAAGGAAGAAGACACGATTAGTATTTTATTTGTTCACATGAATAGTTTTTAGTCTCAAATGGGAACACTTAATATAGATTTGGCCAATACTTCTACCACAGTCGTCCTGTTTTGTCAACATTCTCTTTCTACTGTGGTATTGCCTCTTCCCCATCCCGAGTACATTGGGCCGACTTCTCAATCTTTAGATTTAAAAAAAAAAAAACCCTGCAACTAAATTTCCAAGTCATTTGTTACAACATGGCAAATGTATGCATCCTCTGCAATGCATTTCTTAGATGGCTTCAAGAGACCTGGCTTATTTCGCAAGTTAGGTAACATGCTGTTGTGCTCCTGCCTCTTATAAAATCCTATTTAACCTTACAAGGATTAAAAAAACCTGAAAGGAATAAAAAAAACCAAAGACTATGAAAGTCAGCACTTTGGTACCTTATTATGGTAAATGTTAAAATCCAAGATGCTTTTTGTTTTGCATGTTCCTCCACCAGGTTGCGCCATCTTGCGACCTCTCTGTATCAGCCTTGCCTGCTCTCTACACTGTAGAGAGAACTTTAAATTTTAGAGTATCTCTAATTACAATTCTGCTTTGGATACTTATTGTAGGTGGAAATAGGAGATGTTGAGAAGCCTGAGTTAAAACAGCACATGAACAAATCCAGTAACTGACTAGTAAAATATGAGCTATGCAAACAGCCACATCATGCTTTTGTTCAATCTAATTTACTGAGAACTGAAGTAATAAGGCCTCGGAACATCTACTGGAGAAATATAGAGAAACAGGTTAGGTCATGAGTAGTATATAAATTTGTGACTCCCCAGTGAATGAGTAACTTTATGGCAAAGGACCTGTTGAACTTGATATCCTACAGACTCAAATATTTAGCTGAAAAATAATCCAACATAGTAACAGCTTTAGAAATCTGAGAGACTGGGGCAAGATCCTGATTTTGTTTTTGAATAACTGGTTCCTAGTTTTGATAATAGCTCATTCAACTTGAGGCTCAGGGAAAAGCAAGCTTCTTTTCCACCTTTATGTGCTTTACCAGCTCGATTTAAACAATGGGCCTTGCTTGAAAAAGTGTCTTTTCAGAGCAAATTAGATGCAACTGATTTCCCCAAGCAAGACTCCTAAATCAAAGTTAATCCAAACTAATCCTGTATTCCTCATCTATCCAAGACTCCTGAATAAAAACAATGAATTCTAGGTACAAGAATTAAGACTGGGCCCATAGAGG